>JAMZAV010003713.1:0-130431 GCA_024449915.1 Sweltsa coloradensis | reverse complement strand
TGGGAAAGGGGCAGTAAAATAACACAACACCTCAAAAGGATGAAGGCAATTAATGCACAACAACACGGGTTCCTGCCAAGAAATCGTGCGGTGACCATGCTGGCTGGAGCAATTGATGACTGGCAGCAGGCGTTGGACGCTGAACTGGCGCGCAGGTGGACGTCGTTGCATTGGACTGGGCCAAGGCTTTTGACCGTGTCCCTCATCATCGTCTCCTGGCCAAGCTGATGCGATACAACATATCGGGTCAAGTCTGTCAGTGGATCAAGAGTTTCCTGATCGGGCGCAGTATGCGGGTGGTTTACGACGGCGCAAGTTCTAGTGAGTGTAGTGTTGCATCTGGGTTCACAGGGATCAGTCCTTGGGCCCCTACTGTTTACCATCTTCATGATGGATCTGCCGCAGTGCGTAGGTTCCAAAATGAGGCAGTATGCTGATGATTGCACTTTATAGAGGGTGATTAAGTCGCAAAATGACGTACAGCTACTTCAGACTGATTTGGATAATATTGAAATGTGGTGCAAAGTTAACTATATGTCAATCAACCAGTCTAAATCTCATCACATGTGTATAACCAATGCCAAAAGTCCTAGAAAATCTACATATAACATCAACGGAAAACAATCGCGACTAAATCATCCTTAAAAATCCTCGGAATTACAATAACAACTGATTTAAAATGGAATGTACATACAGAAATAGTTAGAAATAAAGGCTGCTAAGCTGCTTGGTTTCCTGTCTAGAACTTTGTACGGTGCTCGCCCGAGTATAAAAAGGACTGTCTACTTGACTCTGGTGAGGTCGGGTATGGTGTATGGGTGCCCTGCGTGGCACCCGACTTCACGGAGCAACCTTGTCAAGCTTGAGGGAATTCAGAACAGAGCAACAAAATTCATTACTAACAGAAGGGACTGCAGCAGAGAGGAAAGGGCAGAACTTTGCAACTTGTTGACCATGGAAAACACTTTGAAAGAGATTGACATTTTTTTGCTTTCTCAAAAAAATGTTTCTGAATATAGTAGATTTAGACCCGTTGGAGAGAGTTCAGTTAGGATATAGGTCCGCCAGGTACGACAAGGGAGTAACGCTCTGCCCTCCTTTCGCTCGCACTGTACAGTACCAAAAACGGGTTCTTTTCCCGCTCTGTTGCATATACAATACCATAAACCCAACATCAGGGAATGCAGAGAATTCAATCTGTTCCAGAGGCAAGTTAATTGTTACCTCAAAGAGAGCCAAGCAGTTTTGAGCCCCACTCACCCACCAGTCAAAACTCAACTTCACACACGTACACACACACACCGTCCTTGGTCTCATTGGTGGTCTTACGTCTCATATTTATGCAACTTGGCTAATCGAGACGAAGGGAGGGACGTAAGGGATGACGCGGGTGGACAAGGGGTGGACAGGCCTGTGCTGGTCAGAACCAGCCACAAGCATATGGGGAGGGCAGGGGTTCCCCCACGTCGTGGTCGTCTCCGTCTGTGTCATCATCCGTCCGTGTTGTCTTTGTCGTCGCCGTCGGGGAGTTAGTCAAAGGGAAGGGGTTCCCCGACGACGACCCAGAGCTCGCCATTAGTTTCAGGGAGTGAAACTCCCCTATTCACGGGCCAAACCGCGAGAAGGTGTCGAGTTGGAATTTGAGTTAATAAAACCCATTGAAATGGAAAACTTAATGAAAGGTGCATAAAAAACTGGCAACATCACCCACACCCTCCACACCTCACCCAATTACAGGCATAGGTCAAACTCCTCAACGTGTACTGGTATCAATCATCTTTCATAAAAAAATCCCTTCACCAAGTCCGTTAGTTCGTTATTGGGATTTTAGGACACACAACAGTAAAGTTATCAGTGCCCATCAAATTTTCTGGTTGCTATATAAATATGAATTCCAATTGCTTGAAAAATTAATAACGTTATCGCTTGTCGTAGAGTTATCTGATAAAATTTCTTTGAGGGAAGGTTTTAATTAAAAATATCAACAGATTCTGAACATTCTCACCTATCAAATTAAAATAATGAAGTGTAAGAATTGAGTACAATGAATGGCAGGAACCAGAAGGAAACATGTCATTAAAGTCCTGACAACTATGCTGAGTGCTACAACACTTCAGGCGGTTGTCTGTTCTGTCCAGACAGAAAGGTAACAAATATTTGGATAAGCGTAACGAGCGAAGCGAGTGAAGCGAAGACTTCAATTTCACTGACCCCCCAAAAAATTTAGCTCGGGTGTTTTTTTTTTTTTTTTTTTTTTTTCCCCTGTCTGTTTGTTCGCTCTCTACCGGGCAAACGGCATATGCGATCTTGATGAAAATTTGACAGGACCTTCGAAATCTCTGAACTTAGACTTGCCACGTTTTTGGATACAATCGAAGAAATATTTCTCATGAATATCGTACTTTTACGATTTTGATTTTTAGTGCGATATTTTCGTGACATTTGGTCCGATTCTGACCAAACGGATAGGGCTACAACGTTCAGATTTCACATGGACATTAAGGTTATGGTGATGTAGTACCTTTTGAAAGAAAAAGTTGAAAAAGTTAGCCAGAATCCATAGAAATAAAGGTTTTAATATGAGTTGTTTGAGGTTTATAATATCAATTAACAAGAAACAATAGAAACTTGACAACAATCACCTACAATGCATTCACAAAGCACTTGCAAAGGAAAAGTGGTCCCACGCAAACTAAAAACCTACAAAAACGCTCATCCATCAACGCGGCGGGACTTAGCGTTTTCCTAGTTAACAGCATTGTGCGAAATATACCAGTCAAGACTTTCTCCAACAATACATTCAGCAGGAACAAAAAAAATTAAAAATAGCTTAGACCATATTTGACCACTGCAGCTGTGCAGAATTATGGGGAAAGCTTGGAAAATCGGCAATACTTTGCCAATGCTAATAACACGCATACTGAAGAGACTAAGTTGAGAACGTGTGAAAGCTTCACACACCTTCTTACATGCTAAATGAAGAAGTCAATGACGTTGTTTAACAGAACTCTTGAACCATGGGGTTGTGACATACCTACCCCCTTCTCTGCGGTATAAGAGGGGTGTACTGGGAGGGGTGGATGACATGGAAAAGAAGAACAAACTAAAAGGTGGCCAGTAAGGTTGATTGTTTGGATATTGCTTAACGTGTCATATTTATGCAACTTGGCTAATCAAGACGAAGGGAGGGACGTAAAGGATGACGCGGGGGGACAAGGGGTGGACAAGGTTGCGAGTTGGAATTTGATGATGACATTGGAATTGGAGTATTACAGACTAATTGTAACCTTGTACTAATAAATGAGGCTATATAATCAGACATCAAACTTCAAGACAGAACAAGGCCATACAGGTTAAAGATAGTCTAGGCAAGGCCTACTTCCCGGCCTGGTAGACTATAATAGAACTAAATACAAACTTTTTTCAAAAGAAGGACTATTAAACAAGGAGGGCGACAAATGGATAGTAGACAAAGTCTCTATCGTTCTCCGCCACAAACTGTACAACAACCTTATTCAGGCTGAAGCACGCAGAGTGTTTCTACAGCCAAGGGAGCTTTCAAAACACGATCTACGAGGAAAGTGATGCAAACGAACCATCAGGTAAGATCAGAGCCCAATAAATTACTTTTAAATCTTTCATCATCAATTCATCATATATTGTCGATTTCTTCGTCTGGCAGTAAGTAACTGCCCCACTGACAGGCAAACAGCATAAAACAACAAAGACGGACACAAAGTTGGGACTTAGATACCTAATCCTATTAAGCTATTCAAACAATATATAAATTAAATGGACAACTCGATGAAACAAAAACCCAGCACAGAAACCGGGCAACCATGTTGGTGTTCGAAGCTCTTATTTCGCACCTAACAGAATCTAACACTGACCAAACAGAAAGTGTACAACCTGTGCTGACAGAACAGACATTAAACTGAACACATTCAGCAGCAGCAGAACGCAACGCCATGTACTGTGGAGGCCGAACGAGAACACAACCAAAGCGAATGCAAAACACATTCGCCTGCACAAGAACACAGACCGACCGGCGGGCTGGGGGACGGTTAGGAGTGGTTGTTGCAGAAAAGGCGGGCAAGTATGAGGAAGAAAAAAGTGAAAGAAGAAAATAAATAAGAGTAAGGCTGTGGAATGAAGAAAGTCTGTGATATAAAAACGTTGCGCGAGAGATCTCTCGGCAACCACGCACCCCAAACGGCAGAGCTAGCCTCTAGATGGGGAAGTATATACTACACTTCTACTAGCTGATGTTTGCGAGTTGGACTTTTCTCTTTGAAGCGCCTTTTACGATTAGCAGAGCCATGCTCTGGGGCCTATCTACCCCGGGCCCAGACGGGGAATTGTCGAAGAAGGAACTGAAGAGGGGCGGGGGGGTGTTGATAGCTGTCAAACCGAGTTTGCAAACCCAGGCGTATGGGACATCACCAAGAAACAAACTGCGGAAGTTGCTTCGGGTGGAGGTATATGCAATGGAGAGAAAATTCTTATGGGCTCTGAAATATAGGGCGCCGACCGCAACACTGAACTAGTCAATAACGATTAATCAACGTCCATCGAGAAACGCACTTAAGAAATAGGCACAAATACAATGCAATTTTTCTGTGTGGCGATTTTAATTGGACATGATTGGGACACCCTAAGAGTATGCGATCCAAACAACCCGTTGGGAAATTTAATTCTGTTGCATCCTTAAAACGTGTGCCACATCAACTGGTAAGAGCCACGAGGATCAACACTTCACTAGATCTTACAATAGACCTCGTACTCACAAATAACCCGTCGGCTAATGGAAGGACGTTGAAGTGGTGCCTGGTAATCAGTGCTCCACTGGCGATAATGTATAGGCTAAGATGCGAGCCCCCCAGGCCAAAGACCGAAACAGGCGTACGCTTAACTACAATAAAGCCAACTGGACCACTCCTAAAACGTCTCCTCACTAACAAAAATGCAATGCGGACCTGCGAATAAAACAATAACGATGACGTAGAAGCGCGTGGGCGAAGTGGAAGCAAGTTTTTGGGTGTGCGGGATGAAGCGGTTACTCAGGTTAAAGTCAGTGCGAGAAGAAGAAAACCACCACTGGATCACCAAAGAAATAATTACTAACTGCGAAAAAAAAGAGACAAGTTCTGTACAAAAAAGTGGAGAAAGGGCGCACTAATGAAACAATGGGAGAAGGTACAGGACAATGAGGAATGGGTGTTAAAAATACAAAGCAGAGCCCGCCCCCCATGACGCTATGTGTGGAAACCTGGGGGATGGAAATGGAAAAACACTATGGAGATTCATTCATGGTGAAAAAAAGGAAGTCTTGCTCCCAACCATTCGTCTTTGATGGGAGTATTGAGAGTGATTCACAACGCATTGCCGAGGACTTTTCTCACGCAAGTTTAGTGAAGTTTTTCAAACCCAGGAAAGGAAATGATGACCTATGCCTCCTAGTTTCCCAACTCCTTCTATGCGACTCCTAAACACTGTACATTTCTATCCTCTCAAATACCCGAATCATGAAGAAAATCCGAGCACGATGGTGCGTTAACCCCAACAAAATTCCGTGCAAAATCCTTCAAGAATGTGCATCTGAAATAGCCCCTAGTTGTGACCATGTATTTAATGTCTCTATGAAAAAAAGAAGTACTACCGGAAGATTGGAAGCTGGTGGGCGAATGTGGTTCGATCACCAAGAGCGGAAAGCGAAACCATATAAAAAACTACCGACCTATCTACTCTTACTTCAGGTGTGGAAAAGTTATGGAAAAGGCAATGAGCAGTCAAATAACACAACCTCATAAGGATGAAGGCAATTAATGCACCAACAACAACGGGTTCCTGCCAAGAAGATCGTGTCGTGACCATGCTGGATGGAGCAACGACGACTGGCAGCAGGCCGTTTGGACGCTGAAGCTGGCGCGCAGGGTGGACGTCGTTGCATTGGACTGGGCCAAGGCTTTTGACCGTGTCCCTCATCATCGTCCCGGCCAAGCTGATGCGATACAACATATCGGCGTCAAGTCTGTCAGGGATCAAGAGTTCCTGATCGGGGCAGTATTCGGGGTTTACGACGGGCAAGTTCTAGTGAGTGTAGTGTTGCATCTGGGGTTCCCACAGGGATCAGTCCTTGAGGGACCCTACTGTGTACCATCTTCTGATGGATCTGCCGCCCAGTGCGTAGGTTCCAACAATGAGGCCAGTATGCTGATGATTGCACTTATATAGGTGTGATTGAAGTCGCAAAATGACGTACAGCTACTTCAGACTGATTTGGATAATCTTAGAAATGTGGTTGCAAAGTTAACTATATGTCAGTTCAACCAGTCTAAAGCCTCATCACATGTGTAAAACCAATGCAAAAAGTCCTAGAAAAATCTACATATAACATCAACGGGAACACAATTCGCGACTGAATCATCCTTAAAAATCCTCGGAATTACAATAACAACTGGATTTAAAATGGAATGTACATACAGAAATAGTTAGAAAGAAGTAAGGCTGCTAAGATGCTTGGTTTCCGGTCTAGAACTTTGTCGGTGGTTGCCCAAGTATAAAAAGGACTGTCTACTCTGACTCTGTGAGGTCGGGTCTTTATGGTGTATGGGTGCCCTGCGTGCACCCGACGTCACGGAGCAACCTTGTCAAGTTGCGGGAATTCCGAACAGGGCAACAAAATCATTACTAACAGAAGGACTGCAGCCGAGAGGAAAGGCAGAAACTTTGCAACTTGTTGACCTTTGGACAAACACTTTGAAAGAGATTGACATTTGCTTTCTCAAAAAAAATGTCTTAATATAGTTTAGATTTAGACCCGTTGGAGATAGTTCAGTTAGTGATATAAGGTCCGCCAGGTACGACAGAGGGAGTAACCGCTCTGCCATCCTTCGCTCGCACTGTACAGTACCAAAAAGGTTCTTTTCCCGCTCTGTTGCAAATACAACCAGAAACCCAATAATCAGGGAATGCACGAGAATCAATCTGTTCAGAGGCCAGTAATGTACCTCAAGAGGAGCCAAGAAGTTTGAGCCCCCCACTCACCCACCCAGTCAAAAACTCAACTTCACACACGTTACCACACACACCGTCCTGGTCTCCATTGGTGGTCTTACGTCTCATATTATGCAACTGGCTAATCGAGGACGAAGGAGGGACTTAAGGGGGATGGACGCGGGTGGACAAGGTGTGGACAGGCCTGTGCTGGTCAGAAACCAGCCACAAGCATATGGGGAGGGCAAGGGGTCCCCAGTCGTGGTCGTTAGTCTGTGTCATCATCGTCCGTGTTGTTCTTTGTCGTCGCCCGTAGGGGAGTTAGTCAAAGGGAAGGGGTTCCCCGACGGACGGACCCAGAGCTCGCATTAGTTTCAGGAGGAAACTACACTATTCACGGCCAACACAACGCGAGAAGGTGCGAGTTGGAATGTGAGTTAATAAAACCCATTGAATGAAATGGAAAAAATTAATGAAGAGGTGCAAAAAAGGACTGCGCAACATCACCCACACCCTCCAACCCACCCAATTACAGGCATTAGGTCCAAAAACTCCTCAACGTTGTACTGGTATCAATCATCTTTCATAAAAAAATCCTTACCAAGTCCGTTAGTTCGTTATGGGATTTTAGACACACTAACAGTAAAGTTATAGTGCCCATCAAAATTTTCTGGTTGTATATAAATAGGAATTCCAATTGCTTGAAAAAATTAATAACGTTATCGCTTGTCGTTAGCGTTATCTGAATAAAATTTCTTTGAGGGAAGGTTTTAATTCAAAATATCACACAGATTGAACATTCTCACCTACCAAATTAAAATAATAAAGTGTAAGAATGAGTACCAAGGAAATGGGCAGGGAACCAAGAAAGGAAACATTTGTCTTTTAAAGTCATGAACAACTATGCTGAGTCTACAAACACGTAAGGCGGTTGTATGTTTGTCCAGACAGAAAGGTAACAAATATTTGGATAAAAGCGTAAAGCGAAGCGAGTGAAGCGAGAAAGACTTCAATTTCACTGACCCCCCCAAAAAAATTTAGCTGGGTGTTTTTTTTTTTGGTTTTTTTTCCCTGTCTGTTTGTTCGCTCTCTTAACCTCAGGGCAAACGGCATATCGATCTTGATGAAAATTTGACAGGACCTTCGAAATCCTGACTAGACTTGCCACGTTTTCGGAGACCAATCGAAGAAATATTTCTCATGAATATCGTACTTTACGATTTGTTTCGATTTTTTAGTGCGATATTTTCCGTGACATTTGGTCCGATTCGACCAAACGGATAGGGCTATAACGATTCATATTCACATGGACATTAAGGTTATGGTGATGTTTTAGTACCTTTTGAAAGTGAAAAAAAGTTGAAAAAGGTTAGCCAGAATACAAGAAATAAGGTTTTAATATAACTTTTCAATTTTTAGTGCGATATTTTCGTCACATTTGGGCCGATTCTGACCAAAAAACGGGGGTGGTGGCAACAACGTTCAGATTTCACATGCGACATTAAGGTTATGGTGATGTAGTACCTTTTGAAAGAAAAAGTTGAAAAAGTTAGCAGGAATCCATAGAAATAAAGGTTAAATATGAGTTGTTGAGGGTTATAATATCAATTAACAAGAAAACAATAGAAACTTGACAACAATCACTACAATGGCAGTCACAAGCACTGCAAAGGAACGTGGTCCCACGCAAACAAAAACCTACACAAACGCTCATCCATCAACCGCGGCGGGACTTTGAGCGTTTTCCTAGTTTACAGAAATTGTGCGAAATATACCAGTCAAAGACTTTCTCCAACAATACATTCAACAGGAAACAAAAAAATTAAATATAGCTAGACATATTTGACCACTGCAGCTGTGCAGAATTATGGGAAAAGTTGGGAAAATCGGGCAATGTTTGCCCAATGCTAATAAAACGCATACTGAAGAGACCAAGTTGAGAACGTGTGAAAGTTTCACACACTTCCTACATGCTAAATGCAGAAGTCAAATGACGTTGTTTACAGAACTCTTGAAAAAACATGGGTTGTGACATACCAAACCCCATCCTCTGCGTTGTAAGAGGGGTGTGCTGGGAGGGTGTGGATGACATGAAAAGAAGAAAAAAACTAAAAGGTGGCCAGTAAGGTTGATTACTTCGGATATTGCTTAACGTCTCATATTTATGCAACTTGGCTAATCGAGACGAAGGGAGGGGAAGTAAGGATGGACGCGGGGGGACAAGGGGTGGACAGGTTCGCGAGTTGAAATTTGATGATGGACATTGGAATTGGAGTAGTACCGACTCATTGTTTAACCTGTACTAATAAATGAGATTATATATCAGACATCAAAACTTCAAGGACAGAACAAGGCATACAGGTTAAAAGATTAGTCTAGGCAATTGCCTACTCACAGCCTGGTAGACTATAATAGAACTAAATCCAAAACGTTTTCAAATGACGGACTATTAAAACAAGGAGGGCGACAAAAATGGGATAGAGAACAAAGTCTCTATCGTTCTCCGCCACAAAAACTGTACAAAAACCTTATTCAGGCTGAAGGCACGCAGGAGTGTTTCTACAGGCCAAGGGAGCTTTCAAAACACGATCTACGAGGAAAGTGATGCAACCGAACCACAGGTAAGATCAGAGCCAATAAATAATTTTAAAATCGTTCATCATCAATTCATCATCCCATTGTCGATTTCTTGTCTGGCAGTAAGTAACTGCCCCACTGACAGGCAAACAGCATATTAAAACAAAAAGACGGACACAAAGTTGGCGGACTTAGATACCTAATCCTATTAAGCTATTTTTTTTTCCCAAACAATAATAAATTAAATGGGGCACAACTCGATGAAACAAATACCAGCACAGAAAACGGGCAACCATGTGTGGGTCGAAGCTCTATTTCACGACACCCTAACAGAAATCTAACACTGACCAAACAGAAAGTTGGGACAACCTGTGATGACAGAACAGACATGAAACTGAACACATTCAGCAGCAGCAGACGCCAACGCCATGTACTGTGGGGCCGAACGGAACAAACCAAGAGCGAATGCAAAAAACATTTCCGCCTGCGACAAGACACAACAGCACGACTGCGAGGCGGAGGCTGCCTGCCGCGCGATGTGTACTGTTAGCTGTACAGATGGCAGTCAAAAGGATGCGGGGCGGACGAGGTCATATCGATGTTGCAAGTCCAAATGCATTTGAAATTATTCAAAAATATTATTAAGGGCTAGTAGCACATGAACCTCAAGGATGTGTAATAATTGGATGTAGCGAAATTTAAAAATTGTGTAGTGAGGTTCATCGTGATGATACTTCACTTTCACAGATATAAGCCTATCCATGGATTTTAATGACATACGGGACCAAATTAGAACCCGGTGCATTCCACGAAACACATAACAGCTGCAGGTAGGTAGTTTAATGTAGAACACTAGGATTATTGTACCCAGTGATTTCAATGACAGTGACTAGCAGATTGTTGATAGATTCAAGGCATCAGGAATGTCATTAATTTCTCCATTTCACTGGCCCACACTGGTTCGAATAGGCTTCTCTCTTAGAGATATTTTACAATGGTCATGATGATTTCTGTGCAGTACAGTTTCTCCCATACCACCATATTGCACTGAATAGGAATTGCGAAGGTTGTCCATGGTGGTAACAACAATATTTTGTAGAACGCAAACAATAGTACCATTAATTAATATTCATGAAATGGGGGTTGGCAAAATGTTAGCATTCGCCTGCACAGCGTGTCTTATTGACACTATCTAACAAGTCATGAATTACCCTCTCAAACACAGAGCCTCATCAAGCGTCTTGTACCTCTTTAATGTTAAGGTAAGAGTAAAGTAAGGACTATGTAAGCGTTAAGTGATTAAGGGGGGAAAAAAGGACTTACTATCTTGACCTACTCGCAAAAACGATACATAAAATCAGAAACATGTTTTTGTGGCGACTTTAATGAGGATTTACTAAAACCGTCAAAACTGAGTACTTTCCATATCAGACACGTGCTTAGCATATAAAACTTACGTCGCATAATGCACGGAACAACTAGGCTACTCGCATCACATCAATTGCGCTCAAACCTTATTGACAAAAAGAGCATGGCCACCTTCACTTGAGGGCGAGTGGCTGAAAAAAAAGCGGCACATGGGCTTATGTGCCCTTTCTGCGCAAAATTGGGCCATCAAATTCGAGCTTCGCAACCTTCTCGTGGTTTGGCCCACGTGATTAGGGGAGTTATTCTCCCTGAAAACTAAATGGCACGAGCTCTGGGTCGTCGTCGGGAACTTTCCCTTCCCTTTGACTACCTTCCCGACGCGACGACAAATGCAACACGGACGGATGATGGACACAGACGGAGACGACCACGACCGTGGGGGAACCCTTGCCCTCCCATCGCTTGTGGCCGGTTCTACGACCAGCAAAGGCCGTCCACACCTGCCCCCCCCCCCCCCCCGCGTCCATCCCTTACGTCCTCCCTTCGTTGCGATTAGCCAAGTTGCATAAATATGAGAACGTTAAGCCAATAATCCGATCATCCAATTCTGAGCGAAATTGTTTTAAGCGTGTCTTTATTTATAAGCATGCCAAGTAATAGTGCGTATCTTCGATACAGAGTCAGGGAAGACAAGACACAACCACGTGCAGACACCAGTGGCAGCCACTTGCCTGCGCGCCATGCGCGGTCAGCTGTTTCTAGTCAGTTGTTATGAAAGACGTTATGGCTTCATTGTCCCCATAACTTTGGGAAAAAGTTAGGTCGTATTTTATACAATTCTAATATTTTAATTGCTGATTTAAAATTATGTGTCAATGTGTTATAGTCCGGTCACACGAATCATTTACACAAAATCCAAGACGAAATTAAACCACAGGAAATTTAATAAAAACATTGTAATATTGCCAAGACATATTGTAAAACAAAAACAAAAGATGCAGTTTTTGTTTCTAGGCAAATCGGTTTTAAAGGCACTCTGTATCCACCTTTACACGAATTTCACGTATTCGTTATATTTCCTGATAAGAAACAAACAACAAAAAAGATGTGGATATCACCAAAAAAACAAAAATTTGTAAAGGAAAAAAAAACGGGCAGTCAAGCTCTCCTGTGCAAAGTCTTCGGCTGTGAAATATAGAAGTTGAGCAAGCATTTATTCTTTCTCCCAAGTTTCGCAGTGAAAAGAAGTAAGATAATTTGCCTGTTGACGAGAGCCAAGCCAACCATTTTCGTTGTAAAAAAATTAAAAATTTTAAACTCAAAATCATAAAAAAATTACTTGGCCATTGAATTGGTACGAGGACTCTCTAAAAGTGAAAGGTACAAAAAGGAAGCACGCAGGAGGGAAGTGGCCGCGGCGGCGTCGTCGTCAGCATCAAAAAAGGTTTTGTTGGAGGGCAAAAACAGGCCCGTACTGAGGTTCCTCGAGTGCAAGAACCCGTTAAGGGGACGAGTTATGGCGGCCACAGGACGTTGCCCCAAATGCAAACAGTTTTTTCAATCCCCTCAAGCCGGGCGGCTATTTCAGGCAGGCGCCAGGGCCCGGTTCAGCAAAACCTAACCGCTCAAGGTGGTAGAGGAGGAGGCACAGGACTGTACATGTACATCACACGTAAGTTCGAATAATTCAAGTAGGCTTAAAAGTCAATGAAAGTTGGCTGACTGAAAGAGTACCTTTAATAAAAACAAACATTTCTTTTTTTTTTGGGGGGGGGGGGGGGAGGCGAGCAAGAAAAACCTTACTCTCTAGACAATTCATGTCGTTTGTTGACAATAGTGTGGCCTGGCACATCTAGTGCAAAATTACATTAAAAAATCGGTTCTGGATATAGTTCTAAACACCTTTAGCTTACACCTAAGTATAAGGATAAAGAGATTTCTGGTTATCTGATAGATAACAGAGTTGGTGTATGATTTTTTTACAAAACTATACAAATACCAGTTATTTCAAGTTTTGTAGTTTGAAATATAATCCAGAAAACCGAGTCTCAAAAATCAATTTTCGCGGTTAGTGTGCAGGCTACACTTTTGTCAAAAAACCAACATGTATAACGGCTTATAGTGAACGAGGTTATGTACCGCCTCAAAAAATTCACACTTATTTTTCTGTTACATTGAGCCTCTTTATTTGTAAGAATGCAGTTGTTATTGGGCTAAACGTGGAAACAAAAACAAAGACGAAAATTACACTGCAGCACGTAAATTTCTATATGGCCAATAGAAGTGTTTATACAACTGACTGACACAATGGTGAAATGAAAAAAGTTTGCAAAACTGATTTTAAAAGAAACATTATAAATCCCTGCTGGAACCATAACAATATTTTAAAAGGAAAGCTAAAGAGGGGGCAACCCCTCCAAGATTGTAGGGGAGATAGCTCCCCAAAACAAGAGTAGTGAAAGAGGATATTGAAGTCACCTTAAAAAGTATTATCCGGTTGTTTCCAAAATATAAGTCGCATTACAGCAGAAAGAACAACCAGCATAGAAACCTATCTGCCCGTGACTTGTGTATGCCTAACATAATACCAACAATTGTTGGTAAATTGCAACCAAAATAACGAAACACAACTTGTCTTGTCTGTTGTTTTTCTAGAGGTAATTTAATACAAAATTTAATTTAACATTTTCACCATCCACAATCAGACACTGTCAAAAGTGTGATCTTACAACAATAAAATCAAGTGTCTTACGGAGGGTGATGAAAACAATTTCTATTAAAGAAGCGCCCGCGTCGATTTTATCGACCCTTTAAAAACGCGCCGCCTGACGTGCCGCGTCGATTTTGTCGACCTTTAAATAATGCGCGTTTTCTAAACAATTATGGACTCACTGATTTGATGCTGCTATCTTCTAGTTGTAGGGCATCGGTAGCTCTGTCGGGAAAAAAATAATATCTTCGTTTCAAAAGACTTTGAACAACGATTACCAACTTAGGAAATCGAATACATATTTCGTAGTTTGTTGTTGATTCGCTCGATGACGCAGCGGAAGGCAGGGTTCGGCTTTGTCGGATACTGATTATTGAGAACTACTATTAGAAGAGGAAGGACGTGATGTTGATATATCAAGATCACGAAATGACTCTTCATCTAGTGATAATGATGAATGTTCCGACGTCGACGAGGGTTGAGTGATCCAGAATTATGAAGTCGAAGTCAGTACCTCGCCAGGTAAGCAAACATTCGGCTGTCCTTTTACGTAAAAATTGCGGTTTATACAATTTGCCTGCTATAACGTTAGACTGCTAATCACTAATCATTAATCTTCTTTATTAGTGGTTTCGAGGAGGAGAATCCACAACAGTCGGATAGTAGGCTACTAGACTACTGTTGATGGACCAGCAAACTTGATAGGTCGTGTATGTTAAGTAGTTTTTAGGGCGCTTCAACGGCAAAGATTATTCGCGCCTCCAAAGCAATCGTTAACTATGTATGAATGTTAAATAAGGTAAATAAGGGTTAAATGTGTTTTCCAAATCGTTGTCATGAAAAGAATTGCAAAGGTCGATATATTTGAGACAGTCAAATCCAGGGAATAGGTTACATGCTAAAAATTGTCAATGTAGAAAAGTCAAATTATCAAATCATAATCATTAATCAACCTCAGAAAAATGTTGCCAAGCGTCGTCATAAGAATAGCAAGTCAATATGCTTCATGGATTTTTTTTTTTTTTTTTTTAATCTATATGATTGTTATAGTTTGTCGAATCAGATTGCTTAGGTAAGAAATGTATAAGTTTTTCACTGTTCATAAGACAAAAGTTTTCATTTATGATAGATTTAAATTCAATTGGTAGTCTCAAACCATCATACTTAGAGCAGTCAAGTCAACAAATGATGGAACGATAAGCAAAACATCCACACGTGTCGCAAATCGGAGCAATCTTATCTCTGGTAAAAAGATAGGCATGGGTGAGGTCGAGCTGATGCCCGCTATACGTACTCGCGCCAATACAACCTTTCCGACGAGAAAGTATGGCAAGGAAGGGGGTCGGGCCCCCAACCCCCCCCCTTCAGTAAAGACAGGGCATCACTCGACGCAGCGTATTATTCTGGAGAGAAAGCATTCCAACCAATCCTGACTAATTTCAACATATGGTTCTTGAACACACTGGGAATCAGGAACAGGTACGAGGTCAAAGTCAGTAGAAGCTTTTTGCGTTGCAGCTTGGCTGCCATAGTCAGCCTCCCGTTGCCAGAGATACCTACAGACCAGGGGACCAGCAGAAACATGATTTTGTAGCCTCCGCATGAAGTTTCTCCATGAAGAATTTATGTCAATATACTAAAATGGTGAGTAGAGAACATGACGGGATTGCCTGAAGTGCACTTAAAAATATCTGAAACATACCATGAAGCTTCAACATCTTGTTTCATCATATATTTCAAAGCTTCTCGTATGGCATACATTTCAGCAGTAAAAACAGAACACATGTCATGACGTCTTCTCTTGAAAACCAACGACACTGCCCGCCATAATAGTAGCGCAACCAAACCTTCGAGGCCTGTTTTAGATCCGATCAGTGAAATGAATTTAAAAGGTACGGTATTCCGTGACAAATAGCTTGGGAAAACTTGTTGGAAAATTACATCGATGTTGTGGGACGTATTAATATCGGCAAAGGTCGAAACGAATTTCAGGTTCCGGAAGTAGCCAGGGAGGGTGTTGGCTTCAAACCGAAACTCAATAGATGGGTACATACAAAATTTTTTAAAATTCTAAAAAGATGTTTGCAAACGTAATCCGAACGGAAGGGTCGCCAAGGTTTGGTATCGAAGTGATGGCCAAATCTGTCTCATCAAATAGAGCGTCATGAGATGGGTGTTACGCATTGCCGGATCTTCAATACATATCTGCCCAACAAGTAATTCAGTCTTTCTGCGAGGGAGGTCATTCCTCGCCATCAGCATACAGGATACACGAGGAAGGGGCTCGTACTAAATGCCACCCAGCGCCAGCCGCGAGGACCACGGTGATGGACAGTATCGAGAAGTTTCAAGATGGAATCACGGGCCGACGAGTAGACCCAACAGGCATACATTAGTCCATTCGGACCTAACAGTGAACCCCATATATTCGCAAAAAAAGACAATGTCCTGTCCGCACCCCATGAAGTAGTGTTACTAAGAAACTTTAAGGATATTTAATTTTCAACATACACGTCTTGCGCAATTCTGTGACGTGGTATCCTCCAATTTAGTTAGTATCAAATCCAAGCCAAGAACGCGAACGTTTGTGGTTAAATTCAAGTTGCAAACCGTTTAGCGGTAGACGTGGATTACGTGCATATCCGACGCGAACAAAACGTGGATGCATTGTGTTTTACGGCAGAAAATTTTGTGCCACGTGCTCGGGCCCAATCACCGATGTTGTTCAATGCAATCTGGTAGATGTTCGTTCGGCAACGGAAATGTTGACCGACCTATAGAAAATCCCCAAGTCGTCGACGAAAAGGCTAGGACATGATGGACTTAGGTATGCACGAGGTGACAATGTTATTGCGACTGCAAACAGGGGAACCGAAAGGGACAGATCCTTGAGGAAAACTCCCGTTGTAGTTCATATGGGTCTGATAAAATGTTATTATCCGTACTTTAAATGTTCTATCATGAAGAAAAGTTGTATGAACTGGGCAAGTGACCTTTAAAATCCCACTCGTGAAGTTGTTGTAATATGGCAATAGCGCCACGTTGTGTCATATGCTTTCTCGATGTCAAAGAGTGTGATGGCTGATGGAGCGTTAGTAGGCCTTTCTGGGACCCTACCCCACAAAATTACGACTCGGCCTCCCTATGTTCGTCGCTCGCAACCAGATTCTGATCAAGAATCTATGGATCAGACTATCAATTTCCAAGGTAAAACCTAACAAATTGTTTATGACAACAGTTTGGGTCCCCGGAGCAAAAATAGGCCCTAGACTAGTGACTAGTCTTAGGCCTAGGAGGCCCTAGGTATAGGGGCACATTGCCTTTAGATAGGCCTATGCCTATGTACGGGTAGGTATATGCTAGGGCTCAGTCGGCCTACTCACACTTCAGTAAGGCCAGGCAGATCGTAATTTAGAACCTAAGCATAGGGCCTACTGCTAGGCCTACCCCCAAAGACTAGGTAGGGCCCCTTACCAAAATTATAAAGCAGTCAAAAGATGTGCCATAACGTTGTCAAAAGGTTTGTGCTACAGCGCTGACACATAGTCTAGATGAGAAAGACTTGAGTTTTGGATGGTATTAAAACCATTCCCAAATAGTAGTCTAAAGTATTCTACACCAAAAACATGACCTAAACATCGCTTAAAACATAGTGTAAACATAGTCCAGCCATTCGCTAAAACATAGTCCAAATAATGAGTTGAAAGCATCTACCCCTCAAACATTTACCAAAACATCGCTAAAACATAGTGTAAACCATAGTCACACAATTCGCTAAACCATAGTCAAATGATGAGTTGAAAGAATTTCCCCAAAACATTGCCAAATCATTGCTAAAAACCACGCTTAAACATTTTGCATATCATCGTCTCGTCACATTGCAAAAACATAGTGAATAATAGTTGAAAATATCCATCCTTGAAACACCGTGGAAAACATCGTGGCAACATAGTAATATAACCAAGTAGTAAAAACTTCATCAAAAGGTAGTGACAGTAGTAATCCATCTCCAGAAATATTGTGTGTTAATCATAGCCGAGGGACGTCTTCAAAAGGGAAGGGATTATTATTCAAAATAATCAGTATTGTGAACTTAGTCAAAAGTTAACTAAAACTATAATACTTGTGAGTTTATTCAAAATTTTATAAAATATATGGTATTAAAAAAATTTACATTTTAAATTTTACGGGTTGGCTTTTTAAATTTTTTTCCAAAACCGGTCTCAAAAATTAATTCGCGGTAGATGTGCAGGCTACACTTTTGTCAAAAAACCAACATGTATAACGGCTTATAGTGAACGAGGTTATGTCCCGCCTCAAAAAATTCACAATTATTTTTCTGTTACATTGAGCCTCTTTATTTTAAGAATGCATTTGTTATGGGCTAGACGTGGAACAAAAACAAAGAAAGTACACTGCAGCACGTAATTTCTATATGGCCAATAGAAGTGTTTATAAACTGACTGACACCAATGGTGAAATGAAAAAAGTTTGCAAAACTGATTTTAAAGAAACATTATAAATCCCTGCTGGAACCATAACAAATATTTTAAAAAGGAAAGCTAAAGATGGGGCACCCCTCCAAGATTGTAGGGGGAGATAGCTCCCCAAAACAAGAGTAGTGAAGAGGATATTAAGTACCTTAAAAGTATTATCCGGTTGTATCCAACATATAAGTCGCATTACAGCAGAAAGAACAACCAGCATAGAAACTATCTGCCCGTGACTATGTGTATGCTAACATAATACCAACAATATGTTGGTAATTGCAACCAAAATAACCGAACACAACTTTCTCTGTTTGTTTTTCTAGAGGTATTTAATACAAAATTTAATTTACATTTTCACCATCCACAATCAGACACTTGTCAAAAGTGTGATCTTTACAACAATAAAATCAAGTGTCTTCCGGAGGGTGATGAAAACAATTCTATTAAAGAAGCGCCCGCGTCGATTTTATCGACCTTTAAAACGCGCCGCCGAGTGCCCGCGTCGATTTTGTCGACCTTTAAATAATGCGCGTTTTCTCAACATCTATGGGACTCACTGATTTGATGCTATCTTCTAGTTGTAGGGCATCGGTAGCTCTGTCGGGAAAAAATACATATCTTCGTTTCAAAGACTTTGGACAACGATTACCAACTTAGGAAATCGATAAATATTTCGTAGTTTGTTGTTGATTCGCGCCATGACGCAGCGGAAGGCAGATGTGGCTTTGTCGGATACTGATTTATTGAGAATACTATTAGAAGATGAAGGAAGTGATGTTGATATATCAGATCACGAAATAGACTCTTCATCTAGTGATAATGATGAATGTTCCGACGTCGACGATGGGTTTAGTGATCCAGAATATGAAGTCGAAGTCAGTACCTCGCCAGGTGAGCAAACATCTCGGCTGTCATTTTACGTAAAAATTGCGAGTTTATACATTTTGCATGCTTATAAGTTAGACTGATATCACTCATAATTATCTTTCTTTATTAGTGGTTTCGAGGAGTGAGAATCCACAACAGTCGGATAGTAGGCCTACTAGGACTACTGTTGATGACAGCAACTTGATAGGTCGTGTATTAGTATAAGTAGTTTTAGGGCGCTTCAACGGCAAAGATTATTCGCGCCTCCAAGATAATTCGTTAACTATGTATGAATGTTAAATACGGTTAATAAGGTTAAATGTGTTTTCAAATCGTTGTCATGAAAAGAATTGCAAAGGTCGATATATTTGTAGACAGTCAAATCGGGAATAGGTATACATGCTAAAGTTGTCATATGTAGAAAATGTCAAATTATCAAATCATAATCATAATCATACTCAGAAAAATGTTGCCAACGTCGTCATAATGAATAGCAAGTCAACATGCTTCATGGATTTTTTTTTTTTTTTTTTTAAATATATATGATCTGTTATAGTTTGTCGATCAGATTGCTTAGGTTAAGAAATGTGATAAGTTTTTCACTGTTTTCATAAGACAAAAGTTCTTCATATGATAGATTTAAATTCAATTGGAGTCTCAAACCATCATACTTAGAGCAGTCAGTCAACAAATGATGAACGGATAGCAACACATCACACGTGTCGCAAATCGGAGCAATCTTATCTCTGGTAAAAAGATAGGCATGGGTGAGGTGTGTGTGCCCTATACGTACTCGCGCCAATACAACCTCTTCACGACGAGAAAGTATGGAAGAAGGGGGTCGCACCTTCAGTGAAAGACAGGGCATCACACGACGCAGCTTATTATTCTGCAAAGCATTCCAACAATCCTGACCTAATTTCAACATATGGTTCTTGAACCCACTGTGGACATCAGGAACAGGTACGAGGTCAAAATCACTAGAAGCTTTTTGCGTTGCAGCTTTGGCTGCCAAGTCAGCCTCCTCGTTGCCAGAGATACCTACATGACCAGGGACCCAGCAGAACATGATTTTGTAGCCTCTCGCATGAAGTTTCTCCATGAAGAATTTAATGTCAATTACTAAATGGTGAGTAGAGAACATGACGTGGAGTGCCTGAAGTGCACTTAAACTATCTGAACATACCATGAAGCTTCCACATCTTTGTTTCATAATATATTTCAAAGCTTCTCGTATGGCATACATTTCAGCAGTAAAAACAGAACACATGTCATGAAGTCTGAAACCAACGACACTGCCGCCATAATAGTAAGCGCAACCAACCTTCGAGCCTGTTTTAGATCCATCAGTGAAAATGAATTTAAAGGTACGGTATTCGTGACAAATAGCTTGAAAACTACGTTGGAAAATTACATCTGATGTTGTGGACTTATTATATCGGCAAAGGTCGAAACGAATTTCAGGTTCCGGAAGTAGCCATGGAGGGTTTTGGCTCAAAACGAAACTCAATAGATTGGGTACATCAAAATTTAAAATTCTAAAAAGATGTTTGCAACGTAATCCGACTGGAAGGGTCGCCAAAGGTTTGGTATCGAAGTGATGGACAAATCTCTCATCAAATAGAGCGTCATGAGATGGGTGGTTACGCATTGCCCGGATCTTCAATACATATCTGCCCAACAAGTAATTCCGTCTTTCTGCGAGGGAGGTCATTCCTGCCTCAGCATACAGGCTGAGGACGGGGCTCGTCCGAAATGCACCCAGCGCCAGCCGGAGACCACTGTGATGGACAGTATCGAGAAGTTTCAAGATGGAATCACGGGCCGACGAGTAGACCCAACAGGCATAGTCCATTACGGACCTAACCAGTGAACCATATATTCGCAAAAGACATGTCCTGTCCGCACCCCATGAAGTGTTACTAAGAACTTTAAGGATATTTAATTTCAACATACATCGTTTGCGCAATTCTGTGACGTGGTATCTCCAATTTAGTTTAGTATCAAACTCCAAGCCAAGAACGCGAACGTGTGGTTTAAATTCAAGTTGCACACCGTTTAGGGTAAGACGTGGATCTACGTGCATATTCCGACTGCGACAAAAGTGAATGCATTGTGTTTTATCGGCAGAAAATTTTGTGCCACGTGCTCGGGCCCAATCACCGATGTTGTTCAATGCAATCTGTAGATGTCGTTCGGCAACGGAAATGTTGACCGACCTATAGAAAATCCCCAAGTCGTCGACGAAAAGGTAGGACATGATGGACTTAGGTATGCACGAGGTGACACTGTTTATTGCGACTGCAAACAGGGGAACCGAAAGGACAGATCCTTGAGGAACTCCCGTTTGCAGTTCATATGGGTCTGATAAAATGTTATTTATCCGTACTTTAAATGTTCTATCATGAAGAAAGTTCTGTATGAACCTGGGCAAGTGACCTTTAAAATCCCACTCGTGAAGTTGTTGTAATATGGCATAGCGCCACGTTGTGTCATATGCTTTCTCTATGTCAAAGAGTGATGCTGATGGAGCGTAGGCCTCTGGCCTACCCACAAATTACGACTCGGCCTCCCTATGTCGTCGCTCGCAACCAGATTCTGATCAAGAATCTCTGATAGACTATCAATTTCTCCAAGGTAAACCTAACATAATTGTTTATGACAACAGTTTGGGTCCCCAGACCGCAAAAATAGGCCTAGACTAGGGACTAGTCCTAGGACTAGGTAGGCCCTAGGTCTAGGGGCACATGCCTTTAGCTAGGCCTATGCCTATGTAAGGTAGGCTATAGGCCTAGGGCTAGTAGGCCTACTCCACACTTTCAGTAGGCCAAGGCATATCGTAATTTAGAACCTAAGCATAGGACCTACTCTAGGCCTACCCCAAGACTAGGTAGGCCCCTTACCAAAATTATAAGCAGTAAAAGATGTGCCAAAAACGTTGTCAAAAGGTTGTTACAGCGCTGAAACATAGTCTAAGATGAGAAGACTTAGTTTGGATGGTATTAAAACCATTCCCAAATAGTAGTCTAAAGTATCTACACCAAAACATTACCTATAAACATCGCTAAAACATAGTGTAAACATTTTCACGCAATTCGCTAAAACATAGTAAAAATAATATTTGAAAGAATCTCCCCCTAAACATTACCCAAAACATCGCTAAAACATAGTGTAAACATAGTCACACAATTCGCTAAAAACATAGTCAAATGATAGTTGAAAGAATCTTCCCCAAAACATTGCCAAATCATTGCTAAAACCACGCTTAAACATTGCATATTCATCGTCTCGCACATTCCCAAAAACATAGTGAAATAATATTTTTGAAAATATCCATCATTGAAACACGTGGAAACTTTCGTTGGGGAAACATAGTCAATAAACCCAAGTAGTAAAAACATCATCAAAAGGTAGTTTGACAGTAGTATATCCATCTCCAGAACATATTAGTGTAATCATAGCCGAGGACGTCTCAAAGGGAAGGGTTTATTATTCAAAATAATCAGTATTGTGAACTAGTCAAAAGTTTAACTAAAACTATAACTGTGAGTTTAATTCAACATTTTATAATAATATATGGTATTAAAATTTACATTTTAAATTTTTAACTGTTGATTTTTAAATTTTTTTCATAGAAATTTCACATTCGAATTTCATATAATTATAATGAAAGCTACATTGACTAGTTCAGTAACCAAGATGGATACTGTTTGTTGATGGTTTGTTGCTGTTGCTGTTCCTGACTTCTTCGAGAAAAAACCTGTGCATCGTATTCCATACGCATATTGGCCCAAATATGTAAAGTATTTTTTACTGTTCACTAAGTGCTAAATCATTGTTTTATGCTCAAAACCACTCCCTATGGCCTAGGTGGTGGCATTACACAGCCTCACAGGGGCCCCGGCCAGAAAGCTAGCCTAGGCCTAGGCCTAGGCCTAGTATAACCCCCCCCTGGCCTAGGCCCTAGGCTTGATGGTGCCTATGCAGAATTGCGGGCAAGTGTTTGTAAAATGTAAAAATGTAAAATGTTGTATAGCCCAAAGTTTACAAAGATTACAGATGTACGGTGTACCCTAAGTGTACTGTGTAGGGCCTATAGTCTAGGCCTAGGCATGGCCTAGGGGCTAGGACAAGGGGTGTGTCTGAATTATGGTCCAAGTCCAGGTGTAGGTCCACGTCCACCTCAATGTTAAAGTGCAAATACTAGCCTACAGTAGAGCTGCCTCCCCGGGCAAATTTTCAACACTACCTAAAGTTAGGTTAGGTGTGCATTCGAGAGTCCTTTGTAAAGTATTTGTTTATTAAAAGTATTTGTACATCTAGTAAAAACCAATTAAATACGTGATAAAAACAAACAAAACTTAAATTTTTTACCTTTATTTAACAATGCATTCATTTATTGTTTCTCTCGTTGTCGCGGACGGCCATATTGAATCGGACCTAAAACGAGTGTACACTTTCGATTGCTCGATCTATTTGTCGACTTGGACCAAGAATGGACCTAGACTTAGACTTTCAGACAGTATTTTACACCCCCTCACAGATAATCAGTACCTAACTACGTTTTTGCCGTGGACTTGAATTTGGACCTAGACCTGGACCTGGACCTAGACTTTGAATAATTTTCAGACACACCCTTAGGCTACCCTATTATTGTATTGTATGTTTTGGTATTGGGGGGGGGGGGGGGAGCGTAGAGTTAGGCCCTAGGCCTTACCCTAGGCCGTAGTAGGCGTAGGCCTAGCCTAGGGGATACACAAAAGTTTTATGTGTAAACTATAAAGTGTTTGCACTAGTAGTTACGCAAAAATTATTTGGGAAATAATATAGCTGCTAGGCCTAAGCCTAGGGCCTATAAGTAGCATAAAGGTGCTTTTACTGTTCAGCGTTTTGGTCCCGCGCGGGCGACGCGGTAGCCGCAAATCGCCATCGAAATCGCTCGTATCGTTTTACTGGTCCGCGCCGCGCGCGCGCGAGTTTTTGACTTTGCAAAATACAACACAAAGCACGGAATTGTGGGTAATCTCGCAAGCGACGCGCGGAAAATGTTCAACCAGTTCGAGTCTAGCGAAAAGCTGGCGCGCCTCGAGATCGACCAAATCGCAGCCGCCAAGGGTCGCGGCCAACCCAGTTCTCTGATTGGCTGCGCCCGATTCGCGCGAGTCGCGGCGCCCCAAAAACGCTGAACAGTAAACGCACCTTAAAGAGGCATGTTGGACTTGGACATAACCCTAAACTGAAATTGGGCCAGCCCAGCAGTGAAATTTTCTATAAGTTTGTTACCTATGGAGATATCAATCGCTATCCGGCCGGCACGTTAGCATCAATTTTGCGTATCCCCCGAGTCTGTTAAAATATAAACGATGTTGTTACGTTAGCGATTAATATGGGGTAACGAGAAAGGAAATGGGACACTACCCAAACCACTGCTATTAGAACTGTCAATTCAAATTTGTATTATAGGCTACCACAATAAATAGTAATTATGATCATAGGGTGCAGGCCTATGTTGCTTTTTATTAAATAAAAAAAAATATTGGCAGAAGTCTTTAAAAGTGTAAAACATGCACTTATTGCCAATTACAAAGCTTTTACGATTTCCTCAAACCCTGCTTCAACCCAACTCGCCAAATAACCTAGTCTGTGGTAGGAAATGTACAGGTACCTATCTCTCTAAGCGCCACCGCTACAGTAGCCCACGCTTTATTATGGTTAAGCTATGTTTGGATTTGCACTTCGAATTTGTTTATGAGATTTTGTTTTAAAAAAACAATATAAAATTGTAGTAGGCTAGCCTTGTGGAAATATGTAAACTAGGATGGTTGAAAAATGTTTGAACCCAAAGCAATTAGGCCTAGCAGAATTTTAGGTTATGCAATGATTAGGTAGGTCTAAGGAAAATGTGGGTTATAAAATTAGGTTATTGTGTCCATCTACCCAAAAAATAACTAGAATAGCACACTACTAACGCTTATTTAATCAATTGTAGGACTATGCCTACTGGGAATATGCCTAATACTTGCATGGAAAATAATTAGGCCAAAAATACCTTCAAGCTACAATGGAAAAAATACGCCTAGTTATTCAGAATTTAACATTTTTTGGGGAAAAGCAAAATGTTTGTTATGACATGTTGTTGTCGAGTTTTTAAGGCCACAAGCATACCGGTTGTAGTTTTCACCCGAGATTTCAGGACCAACTGAGCCAATCCCTTGCCGCCTTTAACCAATCACATAGCCGTATCGACTTCTCACAAAGAAATATTTCGGTGAGAAGTTTTCACTTTTTTCGAACGTGATATCGCAATGTTTTTGATATCGATAACCAAACAGAAAACGCAGTTGCCACTTTCTCACTGGAAACTCAACTCACTGTCGAATTGTGACTTTGTGAAGAAACGAATAAGGGGGGGGGGGGGTCCAGGCCTCAGCCTAGCTGTCATGTGCTAAGGCTAGCTCTGAATGAAATGTTTCTTTTCAGATGCCGACCAGTAGCGTTACCCGTTCTTCGAGTAAATATCTTCCGTAGCCCAACACCAAGGTCCCACAAATTTGGCGTCGAGTTGAAACGAAGACTTAGGCCTATTTACCGTTTCAAAGTGCAAATTTATGCATTTAGAACTTTTACTTGCACGTTGCACCTTTGTTAAATTTTGGCCTATTGCTTTAAAAACTGGGCTCAAAAAGTTTTAATGTTATTTTAAAATAATTGCATTTTAATTATCACTTAGGCCTATAGCTTACATTACTTAATTTTTCTGGCTACCACCAATTTCATAATGATTTATTTCCCATACCATATCTTAATCCTGGCATTTAGTGTGCTGTAGCCCAAATGCAGATACTTGTGATGAAAAATAAAATGAATCTTTGTTTTGATAGGCCTATAGCCTAGCCAAAAATTGCATTGGTTGTGTTTGTTACAAATATTCAAATTTTGTTTTTCCACAAATAACTGCCTCTAGCTATAGTCATTGACTATGTTTCAACTAGGTAATGACTACCTTTGGCGACTATTTGGAATAGTCGTCAAAAGGTAGAGGAACATCGTAAAAAAGTCGCCATATAGTCGTCGACTATGTTTTTAACTAGGTAATGACTACCTTTTGACGACTATTTGGATATTATTATGAAAAAGCAGGAACATCGTAAAATAGTCGCCATGTAGTCTTCTGAACATATTTAACTAGTACGACCCTCACCTATCTAGTTGTGTATTGGCACTGTGTATTTGTAAGATTAAATGATGTTTTGGATATGTTTCAAAGGGTAGCTTAAACATAGTTTATTGACTAGGTTCTGACTACTAAAATTTTAGTAAGGGGCCTAGGCCTACTACGACCTGGCATAGACATATGATAAGTTTTTAATCCTAGGATTTAGTCCTATGCCAAGGGCCTAGGCCTACCTACCATGTTTTTATTTTCTGCATTGTATACTGTTCATGTTCCTAAATTTTTTTTGTTATTTTTTTTAGATGTTCATTCAAGCAGTAGCCCCTTTACCGAGTCTTGTTGAAGTTTTCGATCGCCATCTGACCCCGGCCTAATACGGATCAAATATGGATCAAGACATGGATCCCCTGGCTCATCACAATACAGTTCCGAATCGGAAGAGGAAATCTGTGCCCGACTCAGATTTTACCTCTTGCTGCTAGACTTCTGGATTATCGTCGTGCTCCAGCTAGAAGGCAACGTAGACCTAGAAGGCAAATGATTCCAGCAGCTGTCAATTGGGTAGAGGTTCAACCCCCCGAACCTGTCAAGTTAGGACTCCCATTCACCCAAAACCATGTTGGTCCCATAAATCCCCCTCAACGCAACTCGCCACCTATTACATATTTTAATTTATTCGTCCCTGATCAAATTATTAATTTGATTGTTTTGGAAACAAACAAATATGCAATTGAACACATAAATGCAATGCAACAGTGGATGGATAATCACCCAAGTAGTAGGCTGCATAATTGGCATGGGATGTCGGTTGAAGCATTCAAGACATGGCTAGGCATTTTGTTGAACATGGGCCTGAACAGTAAAAAGAATGTTACCAAACTTTGGGACACTCGGCGCAGTCAAAACATACCCTTCTTTAGTGAAGTAATGACCCGTAATGAATTTCAACTGATAACACGATTTATGCATGTTTCTGATAATGCTTTAGCACTACAGCGCAATGATCCCAACTACGATCCCTGGTACAAAGTTCGGCCAGTGCTAGATTTTTGTAACAGGCAATGGAAATTGCGGTATACTCCGGAGCTGATGGTTTCCTTAGATGAAAGCCTCATCGCAGTGAAGAATAGGGCCCCATACATACAATACATGCCTAATAAAAGGCATGCCAGATTTGGCATTAAAAAGTTTGAGTTATGTGAAAGCTCAACAGGATATGTGATGCATTCGGAAATGTACAGTGGAAAAGATTTCTTTGCTGCGCAGCTACCGAAAGGGCTGGCTCATGAGGTGGTTACGCACATAATCAAAAAGTGCAACTTAGAAAACAAGGGATACCACCTCATAACAGACAATTATTATACAAAAGTTCCTCTGGCAGAAGACTTGCTCCAGAGTGGTGTGATGTTGACAGGAACAATCCGTTCCAATTCAAAAGGGCTGAGCAAAGATCTTGTCAATTCGGATCTTAGAAACGCTGGGGAGACAGCGTACTACAGAAAAGGTGAAGTAATTGGATGTAAAATTCAAAGAAAAAAAGTCTCGAAAGCCAGTGCACCTAATCTCGACACAGAGTCACGCTGAAAATTCTGTGGCTCGAGTAACAAATGGGACGGAAATTGTAAAGCCGGTAGTTATACAGACATACAACAAAAAAATGGGAGGTGTCGATGTCAAAGACCAAAAAGTGTACCATGTTGCTGCTAACCACGCCACCCGCCGATATTGGGTGAAAATATTCCAAAATTTTCTAGACATGTCTCTTTTGAATGCGTACATAATCTACAAGCAAAACACAGACCACCCCATGCCACGATTTGATTTCATGGTCGAAATCATTGAGGCACTTTGCTATAATGATGTAGCAGTTGGCAATATTTTGCCTCTTAGACCTGTTGCCCCTCAATTGCGCCATCAAATTAGATCACAGTCATTTCTTTGAGAAACTACCAAAAAGGGAAGAACGGAAATGTGCTGTGTGTGGGCCTGATCCAGCCACTAAGCGGGCAAGGTCTTCCTACTGGTGCCCAGGATGTAATGTTGGCATCCACAAACATCCACAACGAAACAGGGTATTAAGGTAGAAAAAGAGATAGCTGAGGTGGTTAAGCAGATGGAGGGATTTGATGACAAAAAAGAGGACAAAAAAGAGAAGCAGACAAAATCATTAATTCAAATCACTACAAAGAATGAGAACAAAAATGAAGAACGGTTTGGGGTAATTGATGAGAAAATTCAAAAAATCAATAATGAAGTATCTTAGACAGATCGATTGGGTGCTTACATGAACAAACAGATTGAAAATTTAAATAAAAAGGCGAAAAAAATTGATTCTGATAATCAAGAACAAGAAAAACAGAGGAAAGAAAGAGACAAACAAATGCAAGAATTAAAAGAACAGTTCATTTGTGAGAGAACTCACTCACTCACTCGAAGTCACTGTCACGTTTCAAAACCCTTGTGAAACCGGCCTCGGTAGCTCTCTCACGATGTGACAGTAGTTGAAAATGGCGCTAGCTCTACAATTATTCGAATTGTTTGACGCCGAAAATTATGATAATAATGAGAATCGTCCGTTGGTGCGCATTTATAATGTAAGGCGAGCAGCATTTGAACTTACGGACCAAAAGTTCCAATCAAAATTTCACTTGCCAATCAACATGTGCACTGATTTAATAGAACAACTGTCTGTTGAATTAAGGCGCCAAACTAGATCCATCAGCTTTGCCAGTTGGCGTGAGGGTAGGTTATGTTATTATTGTTGTTTGCTTGAGTGAAAGACAATGACAAATAAAAAATGAATCAAGCCCTATTCCCAAGGGTACTTAATAGACCACTTCATTTGGCCTCACAAAGATTTACGCTGTAGGCCTAGGCCTAGGCCTAGCCTAGACCTAGATCAATGCCACTTTGAGGTTAGGCCTAGGCCTAATTTTAATAGGCCTAGGGCCTAGCGTAAGACGTATTATACGTCCTAGGCCTATTAAAAATATATATATAATAGAGTAGGCCCTAGGGCTTAGTTTAGGCGTTAGGCCCTACGTTTCCGCAATCTAACGGAATGGTAGAAAATGGCGTCAAAATTGAAAAGACAATGCTAAAAGAGCTGATCATGACCATGACCAAGGTATTAATCAAGTTTGACCGAGATAATGACACCGCACATGCAGAAGGCTGTAGACCAAGCACTCATACCCAACCCCGCTCAGGTTTCACTGAATGATGTTCCATTCTGGGAATCAAGCAACGCAGTACAGTCACCTACTGAGACTTTGCCATCACCAGCAGTCTCTCCGGTAGTGGCCACACTGTCGCCTCTGCCTCCATCGCCACGCCGAAGGTCCCTATCTCCAATCCCGATAGAAGAACCGACATATTTACCCCAACTTAAGACTGAACACACAGACATCCTCCAGACGCAGGCCAAGGATATTCGAGCACTACAACTGTAGCTTGTTTGAATGAATGGACAGCAATGAGTTATTCAAGATTCAACTGTATTATGCATTTTGATTGAGACTGATTAACCAACATGATTGTTGTAGCCTACTAGTGTAGAGGAAACAACTTTGCTTCAACGGTTATGTATTTGTGTATGTACCGGATTTTGATTTTATAATATGGTAACCCTATCCATATTTATCTGGGTCCATAGTTTTTTCATGTATCCTTCTGAAAAACGATGATTGTCATCACATCATGTGTCTAGCCACCCTGTACAGATATTTACCGTAAAAAGTAAATTTGTTTAATTTTATGTTATTCTAACACACTTTTTTAATGTCTAGTTGCTGTTCGACACAACCGCTCAGAAATGACTGTAGGCCAAATTGATGGCCTCATAAAGCCGTGGCTGAGAAACGCTCGGGACATGGACAGCCACCGACACAAGAGAGCAAGAACAAAGTTGCAGCCAAGGTCGCGGCAGCCGCTGGCTTTAGCAAATAAACAAAGTCTGGTGGTTGAGCAGCATAAAAATCTGGAGGATGAAGGCGGAGATGATGAACAGGAGGATTTGCCAACGGTTGATTTGGATGAAGTTCAAGATATGGTGCCGGATGATGATGAAGATTAACAACTGGATTGAGCCGGATTTTGGACAAGAGAGTAGGCTGGATGATGAGATTGATTGGATATTGCTTAACTCACATTGACTTGTTGCTTACTTATGTTAAACGTAAATTTATTTTAGGAATTTAGAAAAAATAAAAAAAAATCGGTCAAAATATTTAAACATGGTACGACCAATACTGTGGAAATTGTATAGTGCGCGACGTCACCACCCGTGACGTAGTTAGATGGGTACAGAGCTTCGCTACTGTACACACGAACGCAGACAAAAAAATCTTGCACCCCAAGAAATAATTTGATCTTTTTTGGCAGATGATTATGTGCAGTTTTGCTAGTGAATTTCTCGTTTGCTTTTCGAATAAAGAGATCAAAAACCATCCAGTCTGGACAGAACAGTCAAAACAGAACGCTGCGAGGGCACAAAAGTAAAAATATGCTCAGCCAACACACTCTATAGTAATAGAAGCTAGCTCTATGAACTGTAAAGGCCCAGCAAGAACAGAACGAAGAGCGGACATAAAACACGTCCGCCTGCGACAAGAACAACAGACCGACTGCGAGTGCGAGGCGAGGGCTCCCCGGCCTAGCTGTGCTTGCAGTGCAGGTGGTAGTCAAAAGGTGCGGGGCGGCGAGGTCATATCGAATGCTGCACGTGAAGTGCATTGGAAGCTTTAAATATCACATTGACAGCAACTAGCTTATGAGCTTTAAAATATGTAATCAACTGTGTACAAGTGAATCCAAATTTTGCTCAATTGGATTGGATATTGCTTAACGTCTCATATTTATGCAGCGTGGCTAATCGTGACGAAGGGTGGGGCGTAAGGGATGACGCGGGGGGACAAGAGGTGGACAGGCCTGTGCTGGTCAGGACCCCTATTCTCGAGTTTTCTCACTGGCTTTTCACGGCGTGAAATGGGCGTGTGATGTGAGTTCATTCACTGACGGCGGGTTGCTATTCTCGACTCCCGATTTCGCGTGTTTTGTGAGAGAACTCACTCACTCACTCGAAGTCACTGTCACGTTTCAAAACCCTTGTGAAACCGGCCTCGGTAGCTCTTTCACGATGTGACAGTAGCTGAAAATGGCGCTAGCTCTACATTTATTCGAATTGTTTGACGCCGAAAATTATGATAATAATGAGAATCGTCCATTGGTGCGCATTTATAATGTAAGGCGAGCAGCATTTGAACTTACGGACCAAAAGTTCCAATCAAAATTTCGCTTGCCAATCAACATGTGCACTGATTTAATAGAACAACTGTCTGTTGAATTAAGGCGCCAAACTAGATCCATCAGCTTTGCCAGTTGGCGTGAGGGTAGGTTATGTTATTATTGTTGTTTGCTTGAGTGAAAGACAATACAAATAAAAAATGAATAAAACCCCCCCCAGGGTATTTATAGCCACTTCTTTTGGCCTAAACAAAGTTTTTACGCTGTAGGCCTGGGCCTAGCCTAACCAGGTAAATGCCACTTTGGGTTAGGCCTAGGCCTAATTTAATGGGCCTAGGCCTAGCCTAAGCGTATTATAGTCCTGGCCCTTTTAAAAAATATATATTAGAGTGGGGCCCCTAGGGCTTAGTTTGGCCTATGCCTATTTAAAAAAAACGTAGGTAGCACCACCTAGAAATACCCCTTAATTAACCCCTTTTTAGGGTTGGGGAATTTGAGGTTTACTTGAAGCTGTCAGTAAAAAAAACCAAACTCCCCTAGCAATCCTTGCAAAACACATTTGTTTAAGAACCTAGGCTTTGTAATAGTATGCTTACTATAAGGGGGAAACAAAGGGCTAATGATAGTCTGTGCGTCTATTGAGTGATCTCTCCCCAACTAAGGGGTTTCACTCTAGGCATAGGCTGGCAAATTACTTATTCATTGCCAAAAGTAAGTATAGGCCCCTACTCTTGAGGCTAGACGTACACAGTAAACTCTTTATTGGATTGGATATTGCTTTATGTCTCATATTTATGCAACTTGGCTAATCGAGACGAAGGGAGGGACGTAAGGGATGACGCGGGGCAAGGGTGGACAGGCCCGTGCTGTCAAACCAGCCACAAGCTATGGGAGGGCAGGGGTTCCCCCACGTCTGGTCGTACTCCGTCTGTGTCATCTCGTCCGTTGGGCCTTGTGTCGCGTCGGGATGTAGTCTAAATGGAAGGGTTCCCCGACGACGACCCAGAGCTCGTTATTAGTTTCAGGGAGTGAAACTCCCCTATTCACGGGCCAAACCGCGAGAAGGTGTCGAGTTGGAATTTGAAGGCCCAGTAAACTCTTTATGTTCTTACAGAACAGAAGGCATAATATAATATCCATATACCTAGGTCAACATTTTGTGAAAGCGTAGGTTGAATTAATACTAACCATATTCACACAATCACAGTAGGTAGGCCTATGAAAGACAATCAAAATGATAGGCCCTATGCTCTCGATTTATAAGGATTTCTTTGATCATAGCCTAGCCAAACAACTCATAATCAATAAATAATAGACCTTCATTATTTCCTTTCACCCATATGCTTACTAAAGCTTACTTTGCACCTACCTACTTTTCTTTCATGAGAAGAACACCGGTTCATTGAAACGGGCTCACTGAGGGATAGGTGGTGGTAAAGGAACAAACTGATTTCTTCAGCTCTCAAGGCCGGGGCTACACATTGCGAGTTGTCCGCAACGAACGACTCGCTATATTGTGCTCACAAAAGAAGGGCATCACATGGTTTTAGATGAGAGCCACTACACAGACGCAGGTGACTCGCATCGGGCAAAAACTCCGCAGCATGTCGCGGTCGTTGCGGACTGCTCGGACCCGCAGACCAAAGTCAACACATTCAGTTTAATGAGAACAACTACACAGTGCGGTTGCGGTTATGCGATTTTGCTCTTGTTCGATGTTGTTTTTATACTAGCCTGCCTGACTCCAGCGCCTCGAAATCGCCATGTGTGGTCATACTCGTAGCCATATTATGCGGAGAGTACAATGCGAGCCGTCCGCGTGTGGGGAATACGCAATGTGTAGCCCCAGCCTTATAGGCCCTACCCCGTTTATATTACTAGCGTACGACGCGGGTTAAAACACAGGTTGAAATTAGCATTGAAAGCTCGACTGTCGTTCTAGCCCGACGTGAGTTGGACTGCGGGTTGAATGACGGTTGAGCTTTCAATGCTAGTTTCAAACTTCATAAACGGGGTATTTTTTATTTATTTAACGTCTAGTTGAAAAACTGATTTACAAAGGAGGACAAAAAAAAATAGGATAGTGGAAAAGGGAAACCCAAAATGGAGTGGCTAGAGAAAACAGGGAAAATAAGGGAAGGAGGATGGAGGATGAGGTCTTGCGCTAGCCGCTGGGGATATGTGACCAACTGCAAGAGGAGAATTAGTACAATCCCAATCAAAACAATACAATTTACCTAATGCTGCCCACTGATTGTCAGTGCACCAATTAATGCTCTACTATAACTGCGTCCTTATGGAAAAATTCTCAAGAAACATAATAAGAAAATAAATATGTTTTTCAAAAACTAACACATTCCTTTTCTACAATTTCCAACATAATCCATTAACTATCAGATATTACGATTTACGTTTGTACGTTTTTTTCAATGTAGGTATTGGCTGTACTACGTTTTTTTGCTCGTGGTAGTCCCATCTTTACGTAGGTGATACCACTACACTAGGCATGAGCCAATCATCTGTCAGTCGAGCAATAACAGTGTTGCCAGAGCAATTGATCCCTGTTCTCATGCCCCTGTGGGTTAGGTTCCCTCAAACAGTAGAGGAGAAAATTCAGGTACCGTGTAGGCCACATGCACATGCAACATCTGCATCAGTGACTACAGCGTGTGCACAAATTTACAAAATAGAAAATGCTTCATGCCAAGTGGCATTCTCGAACTCTTCCATGACAAGCAGGACAGAATAAAGAGCTTACATAACCCTTCGTCTGGACAAAACAGACAATCTCCCGAAGTTCACAAATATTAAAGAAAACGATGCGAGAACATAACAGCCAGGACTTGCTCAAACAACAAATTCAGCAGCGAGTATAAGTGTTAGTAGTTTTAGGGCGCTTTAACAGCTAAGATTATTCGCGCCTCCAAGATAAAACAATTTCTATTAGTGTAAGTTACCACCATGTATACTTCTTTCCAAGGGGAGGAACGTAAGGGGTGACGCGGGGGGACAAGGGGTGGACAGGCCTGTGCTAGTCAGAACCAGCCACAAGCGTATGGGGAGGGCAGGGGTTCCCCCACGTCGTGGTCGTCTGTGTCATCATCCGTCCGTGTTGTCATTGTCGTCGCCGTCGGAAAGGTAGTCAAAGGGAAGGGGAAAGTTCCCCGACGACGACCATTAGCACGCTATTAGTTTTAGACAGTTAGACCGACGAGCGGAGACAAAACCCGTCCACCTGCAAGATGAACGAAAGACCGACTGCGAGACGAGGCTCGGTTGTGCGAGTGAAGGCGGAAGTCAAAAGGTGCGGGGCGGCGAGGTCATATTGATACTATGCGTACAGTGCATTGAAAATCTTCAAAATCGTGTTGATGACGATAACACAAGCACTCTGAGAGAAGTAATTTATTGGTTGTGAGTGATACTTATATATGTGTACTGAGGTTTATCGTGACGATACCTGAGTGTCGCAGATACAGTCTTTTCCATGGATTTACTGTTGTTGTGTTAACTGGTGCCTCACACCTAACCTCTCAAAATGTACAGTTGTAACCATTACACACAGGAAGCATCCAATTGATTATCAATATTACATAATGGAGCAGACAATAGAATGCCAGAAAGACCTGGGTGTAACTACTGATTCAAAACTATTGTTTAAACTTCATGTGGACAAAATTACTTCCAAAGCCATGTCGATGCTGGGTATTCTGTATAGATTCACGGACATAAATTACCCTATAGCTTTAAGAACGTTCTACACAGCATGTATCTTAACAATTATTGAATATAGTTCTCCAATATGGTCAATGGTTGCCGACACTAATCCCAAACACCTTGACCGATCGGTCTAATTTTTTCTTGCAATAGTTAAGTATCGGGTGCATAATACGTCTTCTTCACTTGATATTTAAGTATATATTTAAGTACTGCCTATGATCATTAACTAGTGTAAATGTTGTCCAACGCTACTTAAGTAGAACCAGTGATAATCATTGCCAAGACCCAGGTATAATATCTCGTAAACGTTATTTGCGAGATCTCGTTCATTTCTCGCGTAAACAGGAAACAAATGTTATCTATAAGATTGAGGTTATATCTGTGTGTTCCCTCACTACCATAGGCCTACTCAAAGGTCCTGTCTTGTGATCTCCCGAGTATTTACTTGTGGTGGTAAAAAACGATGTACAAAAGAACTGCTAATTTCCATTATAAGCGTGTTGGCATCCTGCGTAACGCAGAGAACATTTGAAGGACATGTTTGCCACAATCTTATATGGCAGAATATTAGTGAGACTCTTAAATCCGTGGGGATTGACAGAAGTGCCGACACGATCAAAACTAAAATAAAAATGTTAGGTTCTTTTTTTTCTTTTCTTTTTTTTTCCTTTCCTTTTTTATTTTTTTTTTTATTTTCTTTTTCTTTTCTTTTCTTTTTTCTTTTCTTTTCATTCCCCACCCCCTTTTTTTATATATTCGATTCATTCATAAATTGCATTTAATATCCTTTTTATTTGTTATCAAATTTGTTGAGTATTTAATGCATTGTTGTAATATAACTATTTCAAATATTTACTTAAATGTAGTTCATTGTTGTGTCTGCATCTATGTAATTAGATTTATTTAGTTGTCCTCCTTTGTAAATCAGTTTTTATAACTGAATAGGATAGACGTTAAATAAATAAATAAATAAATAAAATAAATACCGTGTCCATGAAAAATACTTGGGTTAATGGGGAACAGACGTATACTTGCCTTTATAACAGTGTAAAAAAATGGTTGAAATCGAGCAAATATTGCCAAAGTTATAGGCAATCAAACATTGGAAATCTGACTAGTGGGAAATACCATCTAATTTTGGATTGCCAACATTGAAAAAAAAAAATGTGTGCAGTTTTGTAAAGTGCAAGACATGTTTTATTGTTTTAAAATTTTAACAATGCTATTGTTTAAAAACAATACAAATCAAAATGACACTTAAAAGACACAAATAAAGTATTTTCCCGATTGGGGAAAAGAGGAACAGAGATAAGTGCAGTTGAGTAACAGTCAATACACTAAGATTAAATTAAACCATTTTGAAATTGGCACATATGCCTATCTACTTGGGTTGACCACTAGGCCTAATCCATTTTCTTATTCTTTGCCCATTTGGCTTCAAAGAGAAAAACCACACAAGAGAATCGGATTAAAAAGGTTCAAAAAGAAAGTGAAGAGGACAGAAGGGGTTTTCAGACCGATTACTTTAGATGGTGATGTAGACATGGTGGAGGTGGACTTGGTCCGCTACTGCTTTAGTTTTTTTTTTAGTTTTTATAATGGACGTTTTAATTAATATGGAATGTAAGAGGGTACTTCACCCGTTCTAAAGAATCTTTTCGTATCAAAACACAGCCCTGCAATAATATTCAAGAAACCCATTTTAAGTGTACTGACAATCCTAGACTTAGTAATTACTATTTTTACAGAAACGATGACACATCAGGAGAGCGAGCCAAGGTAGGAGTAGCTACTCTTGTACACAATAGTATATATTCAGAATTTGGGTCAATAAAAGTATCATCATGTGTGTTGTCATCGTCCAGGCCTAGCGTATATTCTCCTTCTACGCCTAGTTGGTCATCCACCTCAACATCTTAGAAATCAAGGCTGTCGTTGACAAGACTGTCATAAGCTACTGGCCGATCGCCAAGGCATTGGTGCATTAACGACCACTAAGGCCAATCAGGTGGTGAAGTTCCTACAAAAATTGAAAGATTACCTAAATTAGAAGTAGACTTATTTATTTATTTATTTATTTATTTAACGTCTATCCTATTCAGTTATAAAAACTGATTTACAAAGGAGGACAACTAAATAAATCTAATTACATAGATGCAGACACAACAATGAATTACATTTAAGTAAATATTTGAAATAGTAATATTACAACAATGCATTAAATACTCAACAAATTTGATAACAAATAAAAAGGATATTAAATGCAATTATGAATGAATCGAATATATAAAAAAAAGGGGGTGGGGAATGAAAAGAAAAAAAAAAAGAAAAAGAAAACAAAAAAAAAAAAAAAAAAGGAAAGGAAAAAAAAAGAAAAGAAAAAAAAGAAAGAAAGAAAGAAAAAAGAAAACATTAAAAAAGAAAAACGAAAAGAAAAAACTGATTTATTAGACGATCCCACTCAAACGAATATGAGGTTTGCCAAAAATCAGGAACAGCAAATCGGGGAGTAATCAATCTTTCGCGGAAGAAAACCACCGAACGCGAATCTTCATCTTGTGTTCAACCATCATTCTTGTGTTCAAATCTTGATAACAATAATTTAGTACAAAAGATCTTGACTTTAATATATAATTATATCAGATATATAATTATTTAAAATTGTTCAAGTCAAAAACTGATCACAGCAATGATACAGGACACCTAACTCAAGTTGCAAGTTCCACCAGTGGGCGGCAACCAGACAATCTAGGCAGAAAAATATCAATTGAAAATACATTGAATACATCAAAATCAAAGCAATAATAAATAAACAAAGAGAACAGGAAAATCATAAATAAGAACATATGAAGATAAATTAACAGTACATAAACACAGAGACAATGCCCCACAAATAAATAGTAAAAATCAATTCTTCTTTGTTCTTCGATTCATTATCATTGCTTCAATTTTACTTTTAAATTGTACTATTCCTAGCTCAGTAAACTGGCTTCTAATATCATAAGAAATTGAATTCCAAAAGGATACTCCTCTGTACAAGAATGACTTTCTTAATGATTCAGAATTTAATTTAGGAACTTTCAAAGAGTTCATTAGAATAGATTTTCTATCACGATCAACAAATTGAAAAATATTGGGTAAAATACCTGAATACATGCCTTTCAATACTTTGTATGTATTTACCAGTACGCTATATTTCATTCTTTCCTCAATCGTGAAGCAATCAGATTGTAAATCATGGCTTATAGGAATTGAATCAAACAGATGGTCAATTCTCTTCTGAAGTACAACATATTCGGTAGAAGGTCTTACTGCCCAAACCACTAAACAATAATCAATAATAGAGTGAATATAAGAATCTACAAGTAACTTTAACATTCTCTCTGTTACAAACCTCTTCATTCTACTTATAATTCCTATTGCTGATGATACTTTATTACATACATATTCATAATGTTTCTTAAAATTTAAATTACAATCTAAGAAAACTCCAAGATATTTAAATTTCATATACTCTAGAAATTAGCTTACCATTACAATTCAACGTCAAAATGAATATCATTCATGCTTCTATCATTAGCCTTATGAAAAATCATAAAATTTGTTTACTATAATTAATATCAAGTTCCTGAGTTTTAAACCAATCATCCATCCTCTTTAAAACTTCTTGAAGACGTCTTACGATCTCTTCAACATCCACACCTTCTAAATAAAAGACCAAGTCATCAGCATATAAAATATAATTGATTCCTCCCATTATAGTAGATATATCATCTATGTAAAGAATAAATAAAAGGGGTCCTAATATTGATCCTTGTGGTACTCCACAAAATATATTGAATACTTTTGAACTATATTTTGCAAGATTGATAAACATTTTTCTTTTTAAAAAAGTAATCCGCCAATATTGATAACAAATAAGGACTTATGTTATACCTGGTTTTTAGTTTTATTAAAAGAGGTAAAAAAGGTACTGAATCAAATGCTTTCCTAAGATCAACAAAAACAGCTCCAACCTTACCATTCCGCTTGTCAATCCCTTTATAGATAAAATCTGTAAATGCTAGAAGGGCACTTTGCGTTGATCTACCTTTCCTAAAACCATGCTGGTTTTCACTTAAACCTTCAGATGCATCCACTTCATGTAATAACCTAATGTGCAAAATATTTTCAATAATTTTCCCTACAATTGGAAGAGTTGATATAGTTCGATAAGAATTCCTATCACTCTTTTTACCATTACCCTTATAAATAGGTGTTACCCTTGCCAATTTCAGCTGTGTTGGGAAATCACCTACAAGAAAGAAATGGGAAATTAGATACGCTAATAATCCGACTATTGATGCGCATTTCTTGAATACTATGCATGGAATCTCTTGAAGTGTTGTCGAGCTTTTAATTTTAAGGCGTTTAATTGCTGAAATGACTTCTTCATTAGTTACCTTTACATGCGGGAGATCATCTGCTTCTTTTCTATTTAAATCTTTAAACTTACCAATTTCACTGGAAAAATCTACGTCGTTCACAACAAAACTTTTCTGTAACAACTTAACAACTGTAACTTCAGCAACACTTGTTCCCTTTTACCCCATTTTCCTTGGGTAAAGAGGAACAAAACGGATTTAAGAAGAAAAAAAACGCGCTATAGTGAATCAAGATATTAGTTTGATTTTACCATAAATTATTGGCTCCAAGGTAGAAGAGGGCATGTCCCTGATACTACTTTAAGCCCATCGAAATAACTCGAATACACACATACACAGGAAAAATCAAATGCGACAGCTGCTTACAGGAAGGACCGCCTCGACCTGGTGAGACCATTACTGGAACAATTAAGAAACACACTCGGCTCCTGAAATTAATTGCTGCTGCCTTCTCTGCAGTTGGAAATTCAAGTTCAAATGTAGACGAAGACTCTGCTACAGATGCCGATTGATTTCCGGAATAATTATTTGCAATCGCAAACTTAAGTAAGGTAGAGGGTTGATAAGGGGAAGAAATTCTTCAAATTATGGAAGCAATTCTAGATGTCATCTTTTAGTACCGGTAAGCTTTAGCCTCGACACCCGTATGCACAGGGTATGCCTACTCTATTACCTTTTTTGTGGCAAATTGGCAAATAAGAGTTGAATTAACTTTCCTGGATGAACAAGTTGATTTTTAAAAGTTGTGAAGTCTGCTGTTCACTGCTGTTTACCTATATGAAAATATAATGTAATATACAAATATCTTACTACATAATTATTATTTCAGGAAACAGGTCCAAAGCCAACCCTGGGGAGCCAGGTCCGAATTCCAACATAAAGAAAAAAAAAGAATAAAAAAATAAAAAATAAAAGAATAAAGATAATTATTTATGCAGATGACATATCTATATAACAAGTGATAATCTAGCAATTTTAGTTAGTTAGTTAGTTAGTAATTAGGGTTTAGGGGCACACAACACTAAGGTTATTAGTGCCCGTGTTCTCTTTTAAAGTGATGTGCTATTTTTTAATTCTATTATACAGCTTTGTTGATTTCAGATATTTAAAAACATTTGTTATATTCTCAGATTCATCAGATAAAATTTCTTTTAAATTAAGTTTAAGTTTTAAATTATTCCTCTCGTCCATGTATTTGTATTTGTATTTGTATTTGTATTTATTTTACTTCCGTTGACAGGTACAAAGTACATGTATGGATATCGTCAAAGATTTAAAATACAGTAAAAGAAACCCAAACAAAACGGGCGAAAGCACATAGTAATAGTACTTACAGGTACAGATAATAATTACAATAATAACAACAATAATAATATTAATAATAATAATAATAAATAAAATAGCACAAGACACAAGCAGACAAATTAGAAATACCATTCACAGGATTGTTCAGTCCTACATTAATAAAATTTAACAAGGATACAACTAGATAACAAATACATGTGCAGCCAACCTCTTACTAACATTTATCATCAATTACTGGAGATGGTTAGGAAATCTTCGAGGCAATAGTACTCCCTCTCCAGTTGGGGACATTCTACTAAAATGTGCTTAACAGTTAAAATCTCACCACACTGCTCACATAGGGGTGGATCTTCGCCTCTTAGAAGGTATCCTTGAGTGAGATGTGTGTGTCCAATGCGTAGACGGGTCAGAACAATCTCTTCGCGTCGAGAAGAGCGCCTTGAAGAGAACCAGGGTGTTACATCGCCTTTTATTTCACGAAGCTTATTATTTTGCATGATATGCCATTCTTCGCACCACTTTTCTTTAAGTTTGCGTTTGAAGAATGCTTTAAGATCAGGCGTTACAACTAAATGGAATCAACTTGTATTTGTTACCAGCTTCTTTGGCACTTTGGTCGGCGACATCATTTCCAAAAGATACGGAAAGAACTTCATCCCACAAGGCCGAAATTTGATTAAAGAGTAAACCAGTATACTCTCTTTCTTTGCTCTTATTAATCTTTTTTAATGTTTTACATTATCATGCCTTTCCCAAAACCTGTACCTGTTAATCTGTGTGAGGCAGCACATAAGTTCGATTCTGCAAAACCCGAGGGAACTTGAGTCGCAGGTGTCGTACTGGTCTTGTAACTATAAGACAATACTTTTCTGTCGGCGCGAGAGTACAACATCGATGCAGCTCGCGCGCTTTTCCAGGCTAGCGCTCCAGATAAAACGGCCGTTTCAACGGTTGCGGTGAGCACTATAATGCCGGGAAGTCTTCTTATCAACAAATGGCAAGTAATTTATCTCGTGCGTGAGACGTGTGCAATCTTCAAATGTATGAAACCATAGCCGGAGACGACTGATTCGGAACGCATGTGTTAAGGTTTACCCAAGGGTTTGGGTGAAGCGTTGAACTTTAAGCCGGAAGATTAGGTTAATTTATTTGAGTTTTTTGTTGTATGACGTTGGTTGTGACGTGGATCCTGTCATTATTCATCCTATCATTTGTTGGTGTTTTATTTGTCTAATGTCCTCGAAATTCTTTAGTGTTAGATCGATTTGCTTCATATCATTTGTGTTAGGATATTAGTATTAGTATAAGTAGTTTAAGGGCGTTTTAACAGCTAAGATTATGCGCGCCTCCAAGATAAAACAATTTCTATAAGTGTGAGTTACCACCATGTATACTTTTTTCCAAGAGGAGGAACGTAAGAGGAGACGTGGGAGGACAAGGGGTGGACAGGCCTGTGCTAGTCAGAACCAGCCACAAGCATATGGGGAGGGCAGGGGTTCCCCCTCGTCGTGGTCGTCTTCATCCGTGTCATCATCCGTCCGTTTTGTCATTGTCGTCGCTGTCGGGGAGGAAGTCAAAGAGAAGGGGAAAGATCCCCGACGACACATTAGTTTCAGGGAGTGAAACTCCCCTACTCACGGGCCAAACCACGAGAAGGTTGCGAGTTGGACTTTGATGGCCCAACACCTACGTGCAACATAGAAACAACGGCCTTCTGTATACACGTATCTAACTCTAAATAGAACAAGCTTGCTCCGTTTTGATGAGTAGAAAACATGAAAGACTGTCACACAAAAAGCTCTTGCAAGAGTGCAGCGATAAATTCTTTAACAATAACAACAAGTTTCCAATAAGGTAGGAACCAGCTTCTAAAGCAATGTTATACTGAATGCCAAACAGGAGGTGGCAAGCAAACCCCAGCACAGAAACAGGGCGATCTCTTTGTGTGTCGAGGCTCTCATCCCAAACTAAACAAAAACAAACACTTTCCCAACATCTTACAGGCGGTACGAACATAACAGATGGAGCACAACACTGAGATGACGAGCGCTTCCCTGACAAGCAGGGCAGATTAAAGAGAACTAAACCTAAACCACAACCGAGAATCACTTGGAGTTAACAAACACAACAAACAAAACAGGAAAAATAAAACCGCAGAGACTGAGGCGATACCATGTCCTACACTTGTCAAGGACTATAATGCAATGATGGGATTTGTAGACAAGGCAGATATGCTATAATCGTTCTAGGAAATAGACCGTAAAAGCAAAAGGTGGAGGAGGATTTTCTGTCATTTTCAAAAAAAGAAGTGAAGGTAAAGAAATGCCACTAAAAATGTGCTGTAGTAAGCGGACTAGTGGGGGCAGGGGCAGGGACATTAGCCCCTCGTATAAGAAGATCGCTTCAACAAAATAACCAGAAGTACAAAAAATACGTTCCATTGGAGAGGCGATTAGATAAAGCTGCGCACATGCCCGTTCGTGGAACATCGCGGCGATGTGCCCATTGCAGTACAAAGGCCGAGCCTCATTTCTTAAAGTGGGAATGCACGATCTGCAAAGTCGCCCTTGGTGCCAGTGTTAAGATGTGTGAAACATTAGGCCTGCATGATACTTGGCCTAAAAACTTATAATAACAATTACAAAGAACAATACAAAAACAATAATACAATTAAAATAATAATAAAAACAGCTTAAAACTGAATTCTATTTTACTATCCACTAATTTGAAGTCTAATTCTCTTTATAAGTTTCTTTATTTGACAATAGATATTGTAGTGAAATCAAGGTTTCTATTTCACTTTTATTGATTGGTTATCGATTTCCATCGATATTGGGTATTTAGTAATCAGTCAACATAATACAGTGTTAGTTAGTTGGTTAGTTATTAGGGTTTAAGGGCACACAACACTTAGGTTATCAGTGCCCGTATTCTCTTATATAATGGCATGTTATTTTTAAATTCTATTGTACAGTGTTAGAAAACCAATCATCATTTAGTATACAATGATTGGTAATCACATAGTCATTTATTCATCAATCAATATCGGAATATTGATTGATTTGATAGGTTTTAGTTCTGTGTTATAAACTGTAATGTTAATTCAAAGCCATTACAATCTCTGAAACTAGGCAGACAAAGTGCAATCCATTCACTTACGTCACTATGTAATAGCACACTTTTGATGACCTGGCATTCTTACCAGGCATGTAGCAATGTACAAATCACCATCGGCACAGTTCTGGAAACAGCTGACTCTCTTATTGGGCCAGGTGAATACAGCCTAATTCAAATTAGCCAATGACATGTAGCCACAGGTTCAAGTAGTGACAATTAAGGAATGTGTTACCAGTCACTGCATGAAGTGGCCAGGTTGGCTCTCTCTTATCTAAGCCATCTTTGAAGTAGGAAGTGTTTCCAGGATAGGGAATGAATTTTATAATTAAAACCATAACCTTGTGTAAGTGACAAGTCTTGCTTTATTAAATATAGTTCTATTTACATAGCTTTCATGATTTTATGGTAAGAACATCTATACTCTCCCAAATCACTGATCCTTCAAGTAGTCTGAAAGTGTACCAATACTTATTGATCAGCAACCAATTAACAGATTGATTATTGATTGATAAATATCTCGGGCACTACAATATTCTTAACATAAAGTCATTTATTTACTCATATGTCCTAGTGGTTTCATGTAACAGCTACCTAATTTTTGCCCAGAATTGTGGTTAAAAAAATCTTCCTTTGATAAATGTTTAATGTTATTTAAATAATTAAAAATCTTATTGAAACCTAAAAAAAATTAAGTCTGTTTGGGCCTCAAAGGGTTAAAGACGCCACATAATTAAGCATCAAGTAATTCCTTCTAGTGAGCAATGATGGTTCTCCTGCTTTGCTGTATAGACTATTAAAAGGGCTGGTTCGAAATGCGCCTGTTGACAATCGAATACCAGTGTGGTATACTGTATCAAACGTCCTAATGTATGAAGGCCTAGCAGAGTTGTAAATAAAGCTAGAAAAGTCCAATGTTGAGTGGATAAGTGCTCTGTATAATTGCAGCATGATAGTTTGGTCTGCACCCCATGAAGTATTGCTGAGAGCACAGAAAATATTTAAGGATATATTGTATTTTGATTTTAATTGTTGAAGATGGGGCTGCCATGTTAGCTTCTCATCGAAAACCATGCCCTAAACACGAGCAGTGTGGGTAAAGCACAAGGTGGTGGCTAAGGATTTTCTGGCATTTTATGGATGTGTCGATTGATAATGCATTTGTCATTTTCAAAAAAAAAAAGTGAAGGTAAAGAAATGTCACTAAAAATGTTTCGGTGTGCTGTAGTAAGCGGACTAGTGGGGGCAGGGACAGTGACTGCGACACTAGCCCCTCGCATAAAAAGATCGCTTCAACAAGATAACCAGAAGTACAACAAACACGTTCCATTGGAGAGGCGATTAGATAAAGCTGCGCACATGCCCGTTCGTGGAACATCGTGGCGATGTGCGCGGGGGGACAAGGGGTGGGCAGGCCTGTGCTGGTCAGAACCAGCCACAAGCGTATGGGGAGGGCAGGGGTTCCCCCACGTCGTGTTCGTCTCCGTCTGTGTCATCCGTCCGTGTTGTCGTTGTCGTCGCCGTCGGGTAAGAGATGCTGGTACTACCGGTGTACACACCTCCTCTTCTGGGTACGAAGAAGATCGAAAGGACTGACGAGATGGTGAACCGGCCAATAAACGCGAGATGCCATACGGCAATAATGGGGAATAGAACAGTAGACATCCAGGGGTATCTGCACGATCATGGGAGCTACCTCAACAGTTCCCTAGCAGTTTTAGAGTTGGAGGGAGTAAATTTAGTAACTGCTGCGGATAATCAAGCATATGAAATATCTACGATGCAGGAGTCCTCGTGTTAGCTCTGGAAAGAACTCCGCCAGACAAGGATTACTGCCTCAATAGCCTACGATATTGTCCAGACGGTGCGATCAGGAAACTTTACTCCAGGGCCAGTTGAGCGGCAAATTTACCCTCAAGGCAAACTTACGACTAAGCCTATTGTCTGGGGAGTAAAGCACGAACACGTTGCACTCGAAGAATAGTCCACCGTAGTAGGTGAAGCTGTCAATAAATGTGGTATGTTTATTGATAAGAACTTAAACTACTTGGCTGCATCACCTGACGCTATTAATACTGATAGAACTATCTTGGTAGAAGTAAAGTGCCCATACACTGTACGGTTCGAGTCACCACTTTGTGCCAACTATCTAATGAGTGGTTCGTTGATCAAGAAACACAAATGTTATATGCAAGTTCAATTGCATATGCATGCAACACAAATTCACAAATGTGATTTTGTATTTGGACAACTAAAGGTATTTTCATTGAACACATTCATTATAATGAAAGCTATGTTAAAAGAGCACTGATTGATATTGAAACATACTACAGAAAAGTGTTTGACCCTCTTTGTGTGAAATACCGTTGGTCACAAGTTTTTAAGTAAGATGTTGCTAAAAGCAACAAGGGGCAAGGGGTATTTAACAAATGAATTTCTGTTCTGGGCAAACTTTGCTGGCCTGTGCAATAAAATGAAAAATATTATCATTTAACATCTTTATTTGGTTAAATAGGCATGCAGTTAACTCTCTTAAATTGACATTACCAACCGGGGATAGAAAACAGTATAGTTCTTACCACTATTAAGTTACATGTCTGAAAGTTATTAATGTGATTATGATGCCAAAAGTCATAAATATACACGCTCGCGTGGAGGAGTATGCCAATGACGGGTTTTATGTGTTTGACCCAAAGAAGCAAGTCGTCATGTGCAAATACTGCAGGGTGCAAGGTGGTCTTATGCTACACCTTGATGCAACTGGTGCGGTGGTGCAAAATCCTTTGGGAGATAAGTGTAAAATATATTATTACGCTGGAGTAATAGCTTTGAACGGGACTGTTCTTCCAATCCTGGATATAATAAGACCACGCCAGAACGCAGAAAGTATAGCCGCGTGGTTAGAAGCACTTTATGTTCTTTTCTAAAATACACGGGGCGTGGCCCTTGTTTACCATACATCCCCCTTCGATCACGTATTATGTTAAAATAAGCCTCGGACAAACTTCTAAGCATGAATCGAATTAGCAAATGCGTTGGCTGAAACTTGGTTTAACATGTTGAAGAACCTTATACTCAGTCAAAACTTACATTTGAAGTGTGGTAGGTTTATAACTGCCTTAGAGGCCCAAGTGGGAGTGATAGTTAAGTCAGCCGTTTACAAAATTCCGAAAAAAATCGATAGGAAGCAAAAGAATTTGCTTTCAGAAGTATGGAATAGTAAAAGCGGTGTTAACCATCACAGAATGGCACAGGGGACCTACTTCGATTTAAATACATTTCGACAAGTAGCTGCATCAATTGGCGAGGACAGTAACAATCCTGAGCTCGAAATACCAGCTACAAGTTCCGGTCTGCCCTCGGTAGATACGGTGAAGCCACCTACAAAGCACCTTGCACATGAATCACAATCATTGACTGTGGAAACTGCCCAGAGATGTGCAACCCAACTAATATTAGAGTTGGAAAAGTCTGTTATTGAAGCAACATCGAGAAGTGATCACTCAAATAAAAAACCTTCAGTTAATGAATCAATAAACAAAGAAGAAGCTAGTTAGTGCTGTTTCAGGGTACTCAACAGTTGAGTTATCAGTGCTCATATGTTGTTGTTCGAGGACATGATAAGAGAAAAATAAGTGACAACATGGAAGAAAGGGTTCGAAACCATATACGTGCACTAAATGTGCCCAAGATGCATAGTCTGTATATTGAGTAATGTGCAATAGAGAATGAAACCCGATTATAACTAAGGATATATTATATATTTAATATATCTACGAGGTCATAGATATATAACCAAAAAATATTTATGACCGAGTTAAACATGGAATTTCATGTCCCCAAACGTGACAAGTACGACACCTGTGAAGAATATCGGGTACTGAAAGATCAAGAAGGGGACATAACGTCAGAAACGGAAGAAAAACACCAGGCACATTTTTTTAATAAAAATAAAAATGGGGAAGAAAAAGATCATGATAAGCAAAATAAAGATGTGCCAATCCTAAGTATCGATCTTCAAAACGTCATTTCATGCCCAATGCAGAAGTGAGATTTTTACCACAGTAAAATCAACGTATAAATCATGACGGCACAACTTTCCAGCAACAAAAAAGGTGCATTCCGCATCGTGGAACGAAGAACCATCACGCAGGATAGGAAACGACATGGCCAGTGCTGTTATAAAAACCTTAGATCAAGTTGTGATGGATAGCCCCAACATTACAGATATAATAATAAAGTGGAGTGACTCATGTGTTATTTTATAAGCTATGCAATGCTTGATTTCTTGAAACTACACCCCGGAAAAATCATTAACTATGAAATATTCTGTAGAAGGACACTCGTGTATCCAGGAATTGGATAATGTCCATAGTCAAATTGAACAATGTTTATTTGCTGCAGAGTTTTATTCCCCAATAGGACTCGTGAGATTGTTATTAACCGTTAACAGAACAAACCACATTTTCAGATATTCTCAGTGAGCATAGTTAAGTTAGTTGTTAGTCGGGATTATTTTTACATTTGTGCGCTATCTTTTGAAAAAAAAACATCAAAATTTAAAAACCTACTTAAAACTTATTTCTCCCTTTAGAATTTTGAACTACCAATTTGAGATAATTTCAAAAGAAATTAAGAGGGTTTTTCCTGACGAACTGACGGTATGTGAAGCTAAGTAATAATTATTGTTTCTATAGCCTCTTCTTTAATAGCCTATGTTGTAATTTATTTTCCTAGGAAACTTAAGGTTGAAGGCAGCGGTGGTAATATCAAGGGTTCGGTCCCAAACTGTGCTAGCAAACGACGCTCCAATTGTAGCAACGTCAAAAAGGCTTTTGAGCGGTCACTTAACAATTTACAAAGTTCCTCAACAATATTCAGAACAATCTTAGAAATAACGCCTTAGGAAGTGATCGAGGAGGATGATCCGCCACCAGTAAACCTGGGACCCCCAGGGCCACGACTTGGCCCACAAGAAGCAAAGCCTCAGCGGGAACAACAGGGGGCGGTTCCTCGAAACCGGCCTCTAGGTAGACAGAGGGCTAGAGGAGCCCCGGCAGCGAGACGAGCCCCGGCAGCACTCGGAGCCCGGGTGGACACACAATCGGCAAGTATGACATTTCATATGAAAACATCGATGGCCTGGTGTCGGACTCAGCACGTTATATGGGAACTTGATTCTCAGCCATGCAAGTTGTGATTGGCAACGACCTCATTCATAGCCAGTGTTGGGCCCATAAGATGGATTTTACTACAGGTCAGTTACATTATTTAATGGTCTTGATAATGATGTAAAACAGATCCGATCTACACACCAATTTCAAAAACAGCTGAGGCAATCATTACTGGACAGTCAGACCACTCAATAACACACTTGCACACACACACATAACATACACATACTCAAACACACACACGCATATGTAAACGCACAAACACAAACACTCATTTGAATTCATAAGAATAGCATGTTATTTTATTGTAAATTAATTGTACATTTTCGTTTGCTATGAACGTCCTAATACTTGAATCAATTGTAATTATCTTGTTGCTATGTATATTGTATGTTAATAATAATCCTGTAATATAGCTTTAATTATGTGTAAGGTACCTGGTAGTAAGACACAATTGTGTAATGGGGCTTTGCTCTGATTCTTACTTCCATCAATGTGCATGGTATAAGGGTTATTACATGTATTAATCTGTACTGTGAAATTACATTGAAAATAAATAATAATAATAACCTGATAGAAGACGTATTTATGAAAGAGCTGCCACAATTGAACATGCTCGTCTCTAAAATGAAGATGATTTCCTGCACGGCTGAAAATTAAGCATTGTTATGCAAGTTTTCCGAGAGGGGAGTATGAAGATCTGGCCCCAATTCTGTTTCCCAGTCCAGTCATCACAAGGTGGAATACCTGGTTCAAGAGTGTGTTTTTAACTGAGTATGACCACAAGAATGCCAGTACCATGGAAGCCTTGATGCTGAAGTCTCAAATTTACTTCGGCTCCAAGATCTGCCATCCATTTGTAGAATTGATCGAAACATTGGAAGGATCCAAGTACCCGTTCGCCCACCTGCTTTGGGATAAGTTGGAATCACTTAGCCAGTCTCTAAAGCGTTATGCAAATGGCTCCTTCCGAGCGGACAAATTGCAAGTTTCAAGGCAAGACTGGTGGCTCAAAGCTTCAAGCAGATATCAGGCGTAGATTATGAAGAAACCTTCAGTCTGGTTATGAAGAAAACGAGCCTTCGTATCTTAATGGCATTAGATAATAAGAACAGGTGGGAAATGGAGCAAATCGGCGTGGTCGCAGCTTATCTGAATAGCCCACTGGAAGTTACAGTCTACATGGAGCAGCCACCGTGTTATGAGGAAGACGGGAAGAGTGCCAGAAACTATTTTTGCAACCTCAACAAGAGTGTACCTGCATTTCTTCAGGGATTTTTTTGGCGCAATGTAATGCCTTACCAGTGGCACTCACTAACACTGCGGTGGGCCAACTATATAGAAAATGGGCGACAAGAACCGCCATGGAGAGGGCGGCCATATCCCCGCATCCGCGCAGTTCGTCGACTACAGTAGCGAGGCAGCAAAGCTGTGCGGGAGTCCAGACCTAGCTAGTCAAGTCAACTTTTTATACGAGTACATACCGGGCAGTGATAAGTGACACAACAACTACATAAAAACTGTCTGAAATTATTGGAGTGAAGTTGGTTGATAAGGGTATTGAAGCGGAAAAACAAATTCCGTAAACATTTAGTTTTGAAAGAATAGAGTAGTAGTAGTAGTTAGAAAACTTTATTCCGTAATACATCTATACAAATGATAAATGATTGTTTGTTTTATCAATTTTTTTTACATTAATGCCCGAGGGGAGGTGTTAGAAGACGTTCATAAATGTAAAAGTTGGTAGCCATGTAGATGTTTTAGTTTTTGTCGTAGTATCGACTCCGCTTGGGTAACAAGCTTCTGGAACCTGTCAGAACGTTCACTGTTTATGCGTCTGTAGTAGTCTAGTGCGGTCTAGTGCTCGTGAATAATAAATAGTATCTTAAACAGCAGCCGCACCAATTTAACATTAACTAACTAGCACCAATTTATTACACACCATTCCATTTCCTACTGTCAGAAACGGGGCGCAATACCGAGATAACAAGCACTTGACTGACAAGCAATACAGAAAGGGTGTAAAAATAGCTTTCAGTCTGGACAGAACAGACATCCTAGTAACGGTAACACACACAAAACAAAACACATTCAGTAGTAACAGAAGCCAACTCCTTGTACTGTGGAGACCGAACAAGAACAGAACGAAGAGCGGAGACCAAACACATGCGCCTGCGACAAGAACAACTGACCGGCTACGAGACTGCTGCTGTGCTGTCCTAAACCATCTGACTGTTGAGCCATGGTCAGGGTTTTTGTTGAAGACGTTAGAACAATTATTAAAAAACCAGGCAGGGCCATTTGGTCGAAAGTGGCTACAGAAATTTTGCGAAAACACCCTGCGTCATTTAATTTTTTTTATATAATTGGATATTGCTTAACGTCTCATATTTATGCAACTTGGCTAATCGAGACGAAGGGAGGGACGTAAGGGATGACGCGGGGGGACAAGGGGTGGACAGGCCTGTGCTGGTCAGAACCAGCCACAATTTAAAAACCGATTAGATGACGAGAACAATACATCAGTCCACTGCACACTAATAAGTCAACTCAAAACCAGGTCTGGAAACCTGTCGAGGGATAACAGCACATTGAAAAAGAGAACGGCAACGAGGATGTCGTGTAACGAAGAAGAGAATATAGATGATCCAACCACTAGACCTACCAGCAAGAAGCCTAAATCCAATGACTATGGGTGTGTTCTCTGGCAACCTGACACCTTGCCAGATGACGAATCAGTGTCATCACTAAAAATTATCCAAGAAGAAATGATGAATGCATTTGGTGCAGATATTATCCAAACCGGATCCGGGGACATAAAAGTTAAGATGAGTACAACATAGAAACACAAAGAGAGGATATTAACTCAAATATGCAAATGAATAATGTGGTAAAAAAGTGGCCATACTTATTTGTCAAGAAGTATATGGGGCAGCACTTTTTAACTTTAACAGGTGTTGATGCTATTAGCTTCTTCAAAGATTTTTTTACTATGCAAGGCTCTCTCCTAACAATATATTTTACAAGTATGAGCAATAGGCAGCAAGTGTCTGATCATTGAATTAAAAATGAAGAAAGCAATTGACGAAACGAAAAGCAACTATCCGTCAGTAATTGCTGTCGTCCAAATGCTGATGTGTTACTTCAGAGAGGATGAGAGCTCGCTCTTCTGTTGTGTAGCGGTAAGGATATTTTACAGATCACATAGGTACTGATTTGAGTGCACATTATTACGATTGTATGTAGGCCCTAACCTTACAACACTTATAATTTACACTTTTGCTCCAGAAAACCACTACGCCAAATGAAGTTGTAACGACGTCACTGCCGGAGACACCAGTTGTCATCGGACTAGGTATGTTATTCCTTGCTGGTCAACTTACATCCAGTGCGTGGAGCCCTAGGCATAGCGTGAAAGTAAGGGCCTAGGCCCTGTGTATCACACAGTAGGCCTATACACGAGCTTTAGCACGTTGGATGTACTACGTGTATTAAAAGTTTAATGAATATAAGGCCTACGCTATAAACATGACAATTGCTTGTTCGTCCATACAGAAATCGAAATGCGGACTAATAAAAAAATACTGGTACATATCAAGAACGAAGGTGGATTTCGGAGGTCCATTGAACAGATAAGAATAGTTAGTGTTGTTTTAGGGCACTCAACAGTTGAGATATCAGTGCCCATGAGGCTCCTACAGGGGGCGTACAGAAAAGTTAAAGGTTATAACAGTAGAAGTGGGCTTTCCAAGATCACATTTTCATTCTGCGATGAACTCGATGAAATACTGTACACACGAACGCACATAAAAAATCTTGCACCCCAAGAAATTTATTTGACCTTTTTTGGCAGATGATTATGTGCAGTTTGGCTTGTGAATTTCTCGTTTGCTTTTCGAAGAATAGAGACAACAAAAACCTTCCAGTCTGGACAGAACAGACACAACAGAACGCTGCGAGGACACAAAAGTAAAAAGTTGCTCAACCAACACACTCGATTGTAATAGAAGCTAACCCTATGAACTGTAGAGGCCCAGTAAGAACAGAACGAAGAGCGGACACTAAACACGTCCGCCTGCGACAAGAACAACAGACCGCCTACACTTAAGAGCCAGCATGGGCCTACCACTACCAGTATAACGAATATCTTTACCACCAAAGAGGTGGATCAGGCTATAGGCTAACTAAAAAAGGATATGGCTCATGATAATAATGAAGACACATCTTCAAAAAGTTGCACAATCACTCCTCCATTTTCAATGCAGAGAATTGGAAGGGTACCATAACCATCTCCGCTGGCAAAACTGAGCTCATTACTACAACTTAAAAACCAAAAGGGACTCCAAAATGTTGGATAGTTGACCACATGGCGTAGCCTAGACCTAACATAGGACCAAGGCCTAATACTCAGGCTGTGTATTTGTATGTGTACAGCATTGTTTTGTAGCATGCTGTGTAGTAACAACTATAATGAAACTTTGCGCCTGTTTTTTCTAGTTTTTTTAGTGAAGGTGCATTGTAGGTCTCAAGGCCTTCTTTTTGTGTTTTACTTCACTGCCATTTCAACTCGTAGTATGGCGCCTTATTAAAAGATTTAATTAAAAACTTAAAATTGCCTACAGATGACAGAATATATTAACAAAGACACAACTCACCAATTATAGCAAAAAATGATGTCAAGTTCTATTGTGAGGTTACCTAATTTAAATTTAAATTACAGGATGGATTATATCCGTAAACATGCACAACAACAATGAAGAAAGGCGGAAGGTTACCAAAATGGCGTCTTACTAAGGCGGTGTGTCCCACAAATAGTCATTTCCTTTTCCAGTAATTGGTGGTAAGGTAAGGATTTGCTTTAAACATGTCTGTGATTGATAAAGATCTGCCCAGGCTTTCACCTATCAAAGAGTCAAGTGAGGAGGCACAAGAAGAAGAACAAGAAGAAACACAGTCAAGTGAGGAGTATGACGATTTAGAAGCGAGCTCAGAAGAAGTAGGCCTGTCTAGCCCAAGTCCCAATCAGGATGGTCTCGTCGGTAACATGCTTGAGAATTTGGCCCAATTTGGGGGAAAATGTCATGGCTACAATGCGTGCCAAAAAACGTCGAATGGACGAGTTCGAAGTCACAAATATCAACCCAGAATCTGTTATTGGGCTTTGCACTGCCACATTCTCTCACTTGCAGCGGTAGCGTAGCGCCAGCTTTACTTGTTAGGCAACATGGCCGCTAAGCTAGCCTGACGTACACCTTGCTCATTGTTTACGTTACCATTTGAGTTGTATTGTCGAATAAAAATGACAAACTGCTGTGTTTATGGCTGTAGAAAGAGCGGAGGACATTTATTCCCGATGTGTCCAAGAATGAAAAGACTGGGAACGCTAAGTCCGCCGAAAAAAATTGAAACCCTTGGTTCCAAGTGTAGTTTGTAAAGATAATTTTTCTTCCAATGCGTATGTCACGGAAAGTTTTCGTATAGGTGTGTAGTACAACCCTACATAATACTTGAGGCTACACTGCCGGCAAGCGTGCAGGTTATTTCAAACTATAAATTAGAAGTTGGATGTCTGGTCTTAGTTTTGCACTCAAAAGCTTGTCCTTTGGAGAGTGACGTGACGGAACGCCCACTGTAGGCCTACCTCTCAGTTGCCAAAGTTGACAACTAGGGCCTCGAATTGGGAATATTGTTTTTTTATGCTAACGGTTAGGTTAACTGCAAGGTTAACTGATTGATGATCGAGTTCCTAACTTAGGCCTATCTAGGCTAACCGTAGCTGATCATAGGCCTAGTTGTAGCAGAGCATCTTTCAGTCTGCCAAAGTGTTGACGGCTAGAGCCTCGATCAAGGGAATGGTTTTTTAATGTAGGCCTATGGTCTATAGTTAGCCTAGGTAGGCCTGTCAGAAACTTGGCCAAAAATCAGCTACTATTAACATCAATAAACAATATTTCTTAGGTATCTGTCAACACTTTGGCCCACTGAAAGATGCTCAGGTACATCTACAACTAGGTCTAGGCATACGGTCGTCTACCGATGTAGACCTACGTTAAGAACTAAGCCCACAATCAGCTACCTGCAGTATCTTTCCTGAAAATAGGTAGCGTTCAAAATTAGCATAGACAGAAAATTTAAATTTATCACATAGTAGAATACAATCCACCATTACAAAGAGTATCACTTAAATAGGAACATAAATATTTTAAAGGAATATTTCAAGTAGGCCTAGATGTTTGGGCTAGGACGGCATTGAATATTGGGGGCGTAGGCCTATGGCAAACGTGCATATTGCAGATATTTTCCCACGTACAGGTTTTTTGCTTTGTCTGACATTTTACTTACTCCAGACCTGTAACAACAATTTATATATTTACATATAAATTGACTTATACAAGTGGGCATCTAGGCCTAGGCCTTTCCTTGCTTTGTGTTGTTCTTCGGCCTATAGGCCTAGGCCTACAATAATAAAAATAAGAAGAAGAAGACAAATTATTATTATTTATATTTATTATCTTTCTTCACGAAATTGTCGTTTTAAATCTGGAAAGAAAGTAAACAAAGATGACGTCTGACACCCCTAGCCTATCCAACGTGTATCTCTGCTACTTATCGTAATGAATAGGTAGGCTATAGGTAAAAGTGAGTGTACCTTTCAATAAGGTCTGCTTTCTTCCCTCTGAGGCTTACCCCACGAGCTTTCAATTCAGCTTTTAGCTCCTTTATTATGAAGCTTTCCATGATGCCTACCATGATACCTACCGCCCCAAATCTAGTGAAATAAAGCAGGTTGAACTTGTGCTCGCACGCCTGTTCTGACAGGTGATTTATTGTTATTATTGTACCGTAAGGTGATCCTACCTACGACGAGCTTTTAAAGTTAACTATTCAATTGTTTCTATTACCCAACATTATTGTATTTATGTAAAATCCAGTCCTTAAATGCCGCTGTCGCCGAGAAGGCCCCAGGCGGCCATATAGCAGACGACGTGTTGAAATTCATATGCCGCCATTTAGTTGAGCCGGCACTACGGTGGCGCTGCCTACGTTAAGCTTTGCGTGCAAAGCCCAATACTGGCATGCGATATTTGGCAGCAGACCAATCTTGTGCTGAAAAACTTAGGGCATGTTGCCAGACAGCAATCACTGACATTGACGCAGAGGTCCATTTGATAACAAACAACAAAATTAAACTGCAGATGGAGTTTGACCAAAAGATCATATGTCTGACGATCAAAGAAAACAAATTGCTACTGCAAAGGGGAAATATGTTCAACAGTCTAAACACGCACCTGCAAGAAGCAAAAGAAAACGCAGACCAGCGGCAAAAGTACCTGGAACAAGAACAACTCAAAGGTTAAAAAAAAAAGGAATTCCTACCAGATATCTTTTTGATTTTGTCCCAAACTTTTGTCATGGAAGTTCGACACGTAATGGACGAGACGTATTCTCTGTTTCAAAGTGTCCTGAACTCCAAGATGAAGACCTCTGCTCTCCAGAAGAGCTTATATCACTACTCAAAGCGTTAAACCCCAAAAAGGCTCCCGGACGAGACTCAATCACTGCTCGCCTCATACTGCAGCTCCCTGGCACAGCGTTGTCTCGTCTGTTACAAATTTTCACAGCGTCATTTCGTGTTGGCCACTTCCCTACAGCTTGGAAACATGCCAAAGTAATTTCAATACCAAAACCTGGGAAGCCTCCAACAGACCCGACCAGCTACAGGCTGATCAGCTTTTTAAACATCCTTGGCAAAGAGTTCGAGAAGACTATCCATTCCCGACTAAAAGTGTTTGTAGCTGATAAGCAAGTTATACTGTCCTCACAATTCGGCTTCACCGAAGGCACTTACACAGAACATCAACTACTTTGCCTCAACAACAAGATAACTCATGGGTTCAACAACAACTCTCACACTGCTGTGGTATTCTAAGATGTGGCAAAGGCGTTTGATAAGGTCGGGCATCCAGGTCTTCTCTTCAAGTTTGCAAAACAAGACTGCCCTTGTCATCTACTACACTCCTTTTTAAAAGCCAGGACCTTCATCGCCTCCTGGATGGGAGCTACCAGCATCCCCCGTCCAAGCAAAGCAGGAGTACCCCAAGGGTATGTACTCAGTCCTCTTTTATTCAACGTCTATACGGCTGATTTTCCGTCTCTACCACAGGGGGTCATTTTACATCTATTCGCAGACGATAATGCCCTTGGCTGCCACATCTTGAGTTCTCAAGCCTTGCAATCGCCAAATTACAACGCGGCATCAACACGGTGGTACCCTTCTACAGTAAATGGAGGCTGGGCCTCAATCCAATCAAAACAGTAGCGGTCCTCTTCTCAAGGAGAAATATGAATCAACTACCCCGTCTTATTCTTGGGGGACGCAGCATCCACTGGTCGAAGACAGCCATGTAACTTGGAGCAACTCTGGACTCTGGACTCACCTGGAGGCAGCACATTCACAACACCAAACAACGCGCTGTTCGAAAAATTTCTGCAATAGCCCCACTACTACATTAAACAAATATATAACAAATATATAACAGTCCATGAATCACTTTTCATCACAATCAACAGCAATTACCAGCCCACGCGCGCAAGCCACAGATGCACACCTACCCAGACCAGTCTACCTTATCTCTCTCTCTCTCTCTCTCTTCTCATCCTCGCCCATGAACCTTCTCATATCTTCTTCTCTGACCTTTGAACATGTAACTTGACTGTATTCTGTGTGTATTCTGTACTGTTTATTTTCATAGTCATACCATAATAATAACTGTTATCTATATTCTAAAGTACCTAGTGAAGTCATCAATGCGGTTTGCTGGTAAAGGGAGGACACTGTGAATGTATGCGAGTCACTGTTGGTCAGGCTGTTGTCTAGGGTGGATCTCCGTGTCGACTGCTGTATGCAGGATAGGCCATGTTATTTGATTTTTAAAACATTGTTAGTGGTTGAGCCTCTATCTGTGAGACCTGAAACTTTTTGGGAAGTGTGGAACTGTGTCGCGCGTGCGAATCCATACCCCTCGACTAGAACGTTTGGACGTTGGAGTCTTTAATTAGTTTCGCAACCAAGTGGGACCTTGTGGAGACCCTGGACGATATGACAGTGCACCGTGTACCCATCGCTCCCGCGACCTCTTCCAGCCGGATCGAGATTGGTACCTTGGGCAACCGACTCTGTGAGGACTTCTGGTAACGTGTTTAATATTTACCGGACGAACTGTAAGTAACTCACTGTACCAACTTTCGTGAAGAACTTGTTCATACCCTCGCGTAGGCCGGCAAGTGAGCCCGATCTGTTGTGTACAAGAACTACTGAAGTTGTACGTGGTTATCCACGGCCCCGGCTTGAGAGTGCCGAATAACTTTGTGGAGTAATTTACCTGAACTGTGTTTGAGGGGCGTCTAATAAGTTACCTAACTAACCTAACTGTATATTATTGTTATGTAATTAGGCTAACTTGGTACGTTGGTTTTCATATAGCCAAGCGTGATTATGCTACTTGTTTGGGCAGGCAGATGAGACCTTGTGAATCTTTTGATGTTTGAACTTGGAGATCTGTTTGTTCACGAGTTCTAACCTATTGTTATATATTTCTGGTTATTAATTGGTGGTAGGCTTTATTATATTAAATTTCTATGTATTTCACAAGCACATCTTGCTGGGTTGCCCCTCTGTTATCTTACTTCCGACCCCAGGCTTATATTTCTTTGTTTGATAACGCCTGCAGACGGGGACGAGTGACAAAACAAAGTGGCGCCCTATCTAATTATTAAGAGTAGTATTGACGATTGTAACCCCAACTCCCCACGCCCCACTCTACCACCCCATATACCTGAGCACCGGCATAAATGCGTCGCATCACGTTAAGACAGAATCACAATATACCGACAAATTATTCGGCCTTCCATCACATACGCTTGCCCCATCTGGGCTGGTGCTGCTCAGTCCAGTATGAACTCCCTCCAACCTCTACAAAACCGAGTGTTAAGAACTGTTACACATTCTCCCAAATCAACACCAATTCACTGGCTTCACCAGGATATCGGATCCTCCATGCTCCAAGAGCATATTACTTCCATCTCCCGTAAATTCTACCGAACCCTTAGAACACAATAACATCCTGAGGTTTGCTCCCAGGGGCGTTTTCATCCGACCAGCCGCGACCGTCATCTGAGACCAATCGCCAGTATTGGAACCAGTGCATCATTCCCTCCAAATGCGAAGAAACGGACAATCAACCGCACCCACGATGACTCCAAATCTCCCCCACCAAACCCTGCCAAGAAAAGGCGGGTCTAAGGGTCCGGTCAACCCAAACGTAGGCTCATGCCGAATGTTTCGCCCTCGGAACGACCGGCTCCCCACGATCATTTCTCTTGGAAGGCTAACGTACTAACACTGCTCTCCATCCCAACCAATCTTCTCTCGTTTCTCGCTCGTCCCATGCTACTTTTAAAAAGCACACTCGCGAGTGAACGATTTCTTGCAATGTAACAGCCACCGTCCCCTTCCCTTTCTTCCTCCTTCCCCTCCCAACCTACCACAACTTAATCTCCAAGTGAAAAAGTGTTTCCTCCCCAAAGACAAAATATCATTCTTTCAATAAGAGCCCATAGGCTCGGTGTGAAACTACAAGCATGCACAAAAGTAGCAAAGTGTAATGCATTCGACATAAGATCATAAGATCATACAAAGTGAGCCTAAGTTAGATTACCTATAAAGACCCATCTTTTATAAGCCTGAAAATGTGAACAATATTTTTTATAATGTATAGAAATAGTTTTGTGCTTATTGAGGATGAAATAATGTCATAGTGTGAAAAGTGATGACAAACAAGTCAAAACTACTTTATCCGAAGTATCCAAACTCTTGAAAGAATATCGTGGTCAAATTTTCAAGAATAACACAGTCACTGGCCCGCAATCTTTAATATGGGAAGATAGATAGGATATTGCTTAACGTCTCATATTTATGCAACTAGGCTAATCGAGACGAAGGGAGGGACGTAAGGGATGACGCGGGGGACATGGGGGGGGGGCGCTGGCAAGTTGAGATCTCGTTCTGCGCGATCGGTATACACTTTAATTCAACAGAACAGGAACAACTCACACGAGACCCTTGGTATCCATAGTGTGTAAGTGTACGATCCAAGCAAAGTAATTCTGATGATGACACAGATAGTGTCACATCTGTTAAGAGACGTGACGATGTAATTATAATAAAGCATGGTAAAACTTTCAATTTCTCTATAACTCTGCCTTACGTTGACTGGATTTCACATTGTTATCTAGAACTCGTACAACAATGCAGCAGAGAACGCTTTAAGTTGAAGCGTTATGAATGGGCCGGATACATTTCCAGTGCTATGAATGACAAGAGCGATTAGATTGTTGTTTCATTGCAAAAAAACTTCGCTTTTCACACGTAGACAGCCAAGTAACAACAGGTTTCTTAGTTTACCTGCCATGTGTAAAAATATATATGTACTGTTTTTTTGACACTATGCATGATGATGCATGATGTATGATATGCACTTTTCGCTCTGTTTCTGGGATGTAACAACCAGCAGGAAGAAAGGTACGAGCCTCTACAAGGTGGCTGCCGGCAAGCACCTCCGATTGGATATTGCTTAACGTCAAATATATATGCAACTTGGCTAATCAAGACGAAGGGAGGGACTGCGATGGGCACCAGAATGGCCCCATCGTACACCAACCTGTTCATGGGCCGAATGGAGGAGGACTTTTGGGCAACCCAACCCCTTCAACCCCAAAAAACCAAAACCAAAAAAATCTCCCCAAGTGTACCCCACAAAAAAAAAATCAATATGGAAGAAAGTGGACCTATACTTCCATATCAGTGGCCCATTTCGCAGTGACTTTGATGCTGTTGGCAATGGGGGGGAAGGGCAAAACCTACAACAGCCATCAGGTATGTGGGGTCATAAAACCATGGAACCAAAATATAAAAATTTTTTTCCCGTATAAGAGTTCAATTTTCAACCCGGAGTAACTACCCCTGCCTACTTTTTCGAAAGTGCAAGGTCAAACCCCTACTTGCACCTCTGGGAAGTGAATTTTCTTTTGTGTGGAAATGTCTACTTTTCAGAGGAGTTTATTTTATATCAGTTCACGTGGCCTGGATCAAAAGATGCCCCATTTTTCGAAGGTCCCGTGGGGGCCCTGAGCCAAGGCCCCTAGCCGGGCAATGTGTCGTACTGACTGGGGGGTCAAGTGTATGCTACAAGGGGGGGGGCCTGGAGGCCGGGGGTGGGGGGTGACCATGCAGGTCAAAGGGTTCAAGGACGGGGGTTCGGATGTAGGGTAGAGGAAATAAAAGGAGATGGCATACAACTGGGCAACCCTGTTTGCTACTGTAATGTAAATACGACAAAAAGGCATTAATTAATGGGAATGGTGTACTAAATTTAAATTTAGAAAAAAGTCATCTTTTTTAAAATTAAAAAAAGGCACTGGTCAAACTTTCTTTAGCCCAGTTTTGTGTAAAATACGATAAAATGCATGCGTTTTTTTTTCATCAATGGGGAAAGGTGTATCTAAATTTTTAAATTACAAAAAAAGTCATCTTTTCAAAAAATTTAAAAAAAGGCCATGGGGAAAAAAAAAGTGTACTTGACCCCCTGTAATGTAAATCGACAAAATGGCATTACGTTTATTTTCCACAAAAGAAATGGTGTGTCAAAATTTTCAATTACAAAAAACGGGAATTTTTTTTTAAAAAATTTAAAATTCAAACAAAGGGCCCTGGTCAAAATTTCTTGACACCATGAAGTGTAACTACGACAAAATGCATTGCGTTTTTTTTACATCAAAGAAATAGTGGTCCAAATTTCAAATTACAAATCAAGATAATTTTTTTCTAAATTTAAAATTTTTAAAAAGGACACGTTGTCAAACTTAATTGTACTTGAGCCCATGTAAGTGTAATACGAAAAACTTGCGTTTACGAAAATTACGTTTTCAAAAGCATATTAAATTTCAAAATACAAAATAAGTCATATTACAATAATTTAAAATTTAAAATAAGGACACAAGGTCAAACTTGCTGTGTACTTGAGCCCTCCTTGTAGGCCCCGTTAACCAAGATTGAGATTCTCTAATGGACGGACAGTAATCGAGAACTATCTTGCTACAGACTCGACTGTACTGGCCATCTTCATGACGACGCCCCGGGAGAGGGTTGTAAGGCCTGGACAAGTGGTGACCATGATGTGCCAGGTGCAGTCAGTGGCTGCTACTTTAACAAGCCTGGCATCTTTGCGAGAGTTATGTTTAATCAAGAATACAAGTCCTACGACTTGGAAAGAAGGCACCGCTACATGGGTGATTGCTTTGAGGATGGGCAGTGTGTGGGCATTCGAATGGTGACATGACGGCCCACCAGGGCGGACCCATCTAGTGCGTTGGAGCCCCAGGCCCTAGCGTGAAAGTAAGGGCCTAGGCCCTGTGTACCGCCACAGTAGGGGCCTATACATACAAAGAGCTTTAGCACGTTGGATGTATTTCGTGTATTGAAAGTTTATTGAATATAAGAACTACCTATAAACATGACAATTGTTGTTTGTCCATACAGAAATTGTAATGCGGACATATAAAAATACTCGTACATATCATGAACGAAGGGGGAAATTCCCCAGGTCCATTTCACAGATAAGAATAGTTGTTAGTACATGTTGTTTTAGGGGACTCAAAAAGTTGAGTTATCATGCACATATGGAAGCACCTACAGGGCACAAACACACAAACACTCACAAAAAAATCTTGAACCCCAAGAAAATAATTTATCTTTTTAGGCAGATGATTATGTGCATTTTGCTTGTGAATTTCTAGTTTGCTTTTCGAAGAATAAAGAGAAAACAAAACCTTCCAGTCTGGACAGAACAGAAAACAGAACGCTGCGAGGACACTAAAGTAAAAAAATTGCTCAAACAACACACTCGACTGTAATAGAAGCTAACTCTATGAACTGTAGAAAGGCCCGGTAAGATCAAACGAAGAGCGGACACAAAACACGTCTGCCTGCGAGAAGAACAACGGACCGACTGCGAGGCGAGGATCCCCGGCCCAGCTGTGCGTCAGTGCAGATGTTAGTCAAAAGGTGGGGGGCGGCCCAGGTCTATCGAATGCTGCTCGTGAAGTGCATTGGAAGCTTTAAATATCACATTGACAGCAACTAGCACATGAGTAAAGATTAATTCAGGCACATCATCTACTGAACATGTCACGTCTGGCGTCCCACAAGGCTCTATCCTTGGTACAGTGGTGTTTTGAAAATGGAAATCAAAACATTCCACCAATATCTTCAGGCCGTGTCGTTTTTGGGGCGATTCCTATGGCGTAAAGGGGTCTCATCAGAGGATACGGCCCGAAAAAACTGAATTGTTTTCTTTTGAAATGGTGGTCATTTTTGGGAAATCCTAAAAACATTGTTTCTTTCAATAGCTCGGCATTTTTCGGCCGATCGGGTCCATCTTGGGCACTATAGAACCGGGCGGACAAGGCAAAAATTATTCGTTCCAGAAATGAGTCCCGAAAAATTGACTTACCGAATAACTTTTAAAAATTGTTAATCAAAATTTTGTTAACACGCTAGGGACGGCGATTACAGTCTACCAGAGTCCCAAACAATTGTCCCAGGAAAACATTTCTCTAACATTTTACACAAAAGGCGTAAAAATGATAAAAAAACTAAAACCCCTAACGGTGCTTGTACCCGGAAAGATTCCAAACGCGCCCGTACCGTCGGCGTTCGGGTGCAAAGCCTACTTTGGGCGCGACAACCGTGAGATAAAATAATTATGATTTTTTTATGCCAAAACGGACACGCATGTCAATTTGGGGGGTATCATAACTAATATACAAATGCTACAAAATGGGTCATGTTTGGTATCACGATTATCGTAAAGGTCCGATGGATGCCTTTAAACCATCCGTGAATTTTAGAAAAAATGTGTGCCATGCTTTTTACGATTTTAAATGAAAACTCATACTGTAAAAAAGTGTCCCGAATCGTGTTCGAAGGCATCTACTGATCCGGGGTTCGAACCAAGGTTCTCAAACTAATTTTATTAAAATTCCTTCATCATTCCTCTACATTAATGTGCCTTGGTTAGCGGAAATTAAACCTAGGGAAGTCGATTTTTTAATTTTTTAAAATTGCACTGTCAAATTTTAAAAATTGGCCGACTTTGGGAATTTGTTTCGACCATTTTGAAACAGAAAAGGGGACCAATTTTTTTAAAGCTTGTTACCCAATTCATTGGCTTTTGTAATTGGCAAACTTTGGGGCTTTACCGTGAACCTGAAAATTTCCAAAAATTTGGAACCCGAAAAACCGAACAATGTCCCATTAAAAGAGAACGAAACGTTTTTTAAAAATGTTTTTTCCCCAGGCCGCCAGTTTTTGTTAATGTTTACACGTTAAAACAAAAAACGAAAATTCGGGAATGCTCCAAGTAATATCTGCGTTTTTTATAAAATTTTCTCGTTTCCAAATCCAAATTGTTTATCGCCGTCCCGGCCAAAGTATGATAGTCGGCCCGGAACCCTTCGCGGTGCTTGTACCCGTAATTATTTCGAACGCGTAGGAACCGTCGACGTTCGGGTGCGTAGCATACTTTGGGCGCGGCAACCGTGAGTACAAAAACCACGTTTTTCGCGATTTTTGATTTTTTGACTCGGAGTTGAACTTGCTGTTTAAATAAAAAATGTTTAAAAAAACAGAATTTTCAAATTCACTTACGGCGTGTGAGAAGTGCCCGTGCGGAGTTAACGCGGGGGGTCCAGACGGCAAAAATGTTTACCGTTTTCTTTTTTTCGGACATTGTTTGGATTTTCCATTTTCCATTTTTTTGAAATTTTGAGATGCGCGGTAGAGCCCCGAGGTTTGACAATTCCGAAAGCCAATAAAATAGCGAACGGGTTAAAACCAAAATTGCCCCGATATTTCTTTCCGATTGCGAGGGAAAAAATCGTAAAGTTGGAATTTTTTTAACATTTTGCAGTGCAACTTTAAAAGTTTAAAATTTTGTTTTTCCTCGGTTCGATTTGGAACGACCAAGGCTCGTTAATGTAGCGCAAGTATAAAGGAATTGAAATAAAATTGGTTTGAGAACCTGGGTTCGAACCCGGTTTAGGGCGAAGAGTTCGGTCCGGGACACTTTTTGATAGTTAAATTTTGCATTCAAGGTCACAAAAAGCACGGTAAATATTTTTTGTAAAATTCACGAATGGCAAAAACCACTGTATCCGATCTTTACGGAAATTGTCATACCAAACATCACGCATTTGGTTACGTTTGAAAGGTAGACAGGGGAGGAGACAAGATTGCAATGAGTGCAATGAGTGAGTTTGGGAAACCAAAAATATCACTCTGCACGCACGGGACCGTTACCTACATTTTGATAATAAACATTTTATTGTTTGTGATATTCGCCCGTGTTTTTGGCTTCTGACCGGTAATCAATGTGTGATTGTTAAATAATGTAATAACATTTTTTTTACTACATCCTCTTTTACCCGCAGCTTCGGGGCGGCGGGTAGGATCCGGCGACGTCCCGAAAAAGTGTCGGAAAACAAGGAAGCGTCAGCAATTGAACTTTTTGATTATTCTTGGACATGCATTTGTCGCCTCAGATTTATACTGTTTAATTACCATAGCCGAGAATGAAAGAAAAACTGGAAAACTGTCTCGGTTTGCGATTTTTCCTCATCAGAAGGAAATGTAAAACCTAACATGGTAATACAACCGAACCTTGAATTTTCAAATAATCAGGCAACGGCTCGGAGATTCACGACCTTCGGACGGGCGAGACACACCAGATGTTACTGGGACCGTTGCATAGCTTGGCCTGGCTTGGCCGGTCTGACGCGTGGAGCATCACATTCTGTCAAGGTCAGGACCGTTCCCGAGGATTGACGTAATGTGGCTCATGACATGCGCAGGGAATGTATCGATAGCAGCATTGCATACAAGTGCGTATGAAGTGGCGTCTTTCACATCAGAGTCCTGAACAATTGTCCCAGGCAAACATTTCTCACACATTTTACACAAAAGGCGTAAAAATGTTCCGATTTCGAAAATCATTTTTCACCGTACTTAGAGGCGGTGGACAGCGTCCGGCAGCGTACCGAAAGTGTCCCGTAAAACAAATTTGTCCCAGGACTTCGGATAAACGACAAAAGTTACCCGCAAACTACCGAATCGCGGCCGTACACGGACCGATTCGCGATTTTGTCGCGTCAACGAGGATTTCCAACTACGAGGTTTTCCGAGTACGAGGTTTTCCACGCCCTCCGCGTAGCGGCTTCAAGCCGCGCTTGCGCGACTTGTACTAATACTATACTGCTAAATACAATGGTATTATTAACTCCTATCCAAATATATTTTTTTTAATCACGGATTTTTATCAAAACCAAATTGCGATCCGACACAGGCGACTTGAGAAACGTCACGCCACGCCGCAGAGACAGAGCACCCACATTGCACGTCGACGAAACAGGGAAAGAAATCATAGAAAGTAAGCTACTTGCCTAGTGACAGGCAAACAGCATAAAACAGAGACGAACACAAATTCAATGAACAAAAACTTATTAGTCTGGACAGAACAGACATTTAGCTGACTACATTCAGCAGAAACAGAAGCCAACGCCACGTACTGTGGAGGCCCAACAAGAACACAACGAAGAGCGAAGGCAAAACAGTGACTGCGAGGCTAGGTAGCTGCTGCGCTAACTGTAGCCCGTGTAGATGGCAGTCAAAAGGTGCGGGGCGGCGAGGGTCAAATCGATGTGCACGTTAAATGCATTGAAATTATTCAGAATTAGTTAGTTATTAGGGTTTAAGGGCACACAACACTAAGGTTATCAGTGCCCGTATTCTCTTATATAATGGCATGTTGTTTTTAAATCTTATTGTACAGCTGTGTTGATTTCAGGTATTTAAAAACATTGGTTATGTTCTCAGATTCATCAGATAAAATTTCTTTTAAATTAGGTTTTAGTTTTAAAATCATTCCTCTCGTCCATGTGTTGAGGACATTCTACTAATATGTGCTTAACAGTTAAAATCTCACCACACTGCTCACAGGATGGTGGGTCTTCACCTTTTAAAAGGTATCCTGAGTGAGATGTGTGTGTCCAATGCGTAGACGGGTCAGAACAACCTCTTCGCGTCGAGAAGAGCGCCTTGAAGAGATCCAGGTTGTTCATCGCCTTTTATTTCGCGAAGCTTATTATTTTGCATGATATGCCATTCTTCGCACCACTTTTCTTTAAGTTTAAGTTTAAATAATGCTTTAAGATCAGGCGTTACGACTAATTGGCAATCAATTTGTTCTTTGTTACAAGCTTCTTTGGCACTTTGGTCGGCGAGATCATTTCCTAAAATACCAGAATGGCCTGGCACCCAACAAAAAACTATTGATTTTTGTTTTGCACCAAGTTTGGACAGTATAAGGTGTATTTTACTAACTAATGGGTGTGTAGTGTAAATTTGGCAAATAGCCTCTAGGGAACTTAAAGAATCCGTGCACACTAAGAATTTGGAGTCCTTGTTATCAAGGGCAAACAGGAGGCTTTGTAGAATTGCAAACAGTTCTGCATTGTAGACGCTGTATATGGAGTGGAGTTTAAAACTGAAGTTGTTGCTCTCCGCTGTAAAGGCAGAGCCAACTGTATTGTTAGTTTTGGAACCGTCTGTAAAAATATTTTTGAAATCTTTGTAGTTGTATCGGATTTCGTTGAAAAGTGCTTGATATTGTGTGTTTGATGTGGTTGCCTTTTTATATTTTGTCAGCTGTGTTATGCAACATGGTTTATTAAGTGTCCAAGGTGGTATTGCCCCCTTGATTTGTAGAAAAACAAGGGGAAGTGTTATGTGTAAGGCTTGCAGTAATTCCAGGGAGCGGATGCCCACTGGTCTTGAGGCCTTCATGCGAACTTCATACCGATTTTGAAATGGAGGGTCAAAAACTGCTTTATAGGCTGGGTTTGTAGGGGAACCTTTAATGAGGCAATATAATTAAGCATTAGGTACTTTCTTCTAGAGGACAAAGATGGTTCTGCAGACTCACATAGAAGACTGGAAATAGGGCTCGTACGAAAAGCTCCTGTGGATAGTCTTATACCGGTGTGGTGAACTGTATCCAAAGTCTTAATATAAGAAGGCCTAGCCGAATCATAAATAAAAACTGGCAAAATCTAACTTGGAGCGGATGAGGGAGCGATATAGATGTAACAAGGTAGTACGATCAGCTCCCCAATTAGTATTGCTTAGCACTCGTAGAATATTTAAAGCTTTTAAACACTTGGTTCGTAGCTGCTGGATATGGGCCTTCCACGATAACTTTTATCAAATAACATTCCCAAAAATCGTGCAATTTCGGCAAATGGTAAGGCATGGCTTCCCATATGCAGGTCGGGATTAAGGAATAATCCACGCCGAAGGCTAAATAGCACACATGTGGTTTTAGTGATTGAGAAATTATATCCAGTTTCAGCTGACCATCTCTCAAGGCGCTTTATGTTTAGTTGTAGTTGACGTTCAATCGAACTCAAATACGAAGCTCGGAAGTAAATGGAAAAATCATCTACAAAAAGTGATTCGACTGGCTTTTTTATATGTGAGGTAATACTGTTGATAGATATAGCAAAACATACCACACTTAAAACTGATCCTTGTGGAACTCCGTTCTCTTGATAAAAAGGTCTAGATAAAATATTTCCAATTCGAACTCTAAAAAATTTCAGATAAAAAGTTTGAAATAAAAATTGGCAGGTGCCCTTTAAAACCCCAGGTATGTAAAGTTTTTAAAATGCCATATCTCCATGCCGTATCGTAAGCCTTTTCCAAATCAAAGAAAATGGCCACTACGTGTTGTTTAGTTAAAAATGCATCTCGTATATACCCTTCCAACCTGACAAGGTGGTCATGAACCGATCGTCCTTGTCGAAAGCCAGATTGTTCTGGGACAAGCAGCTTGCGGCTCTCCAAAATCCACATTAATCTTTTATTGATCATACGTTCGAGAAGCTTACACAGGCAGCTCGTGAGTGAAATTGGTCGATAGTTTACAAGTTGGTCTTTGTCTTTTCCTGGTTTTAGTATAGGGATTGCTATGGCTTCCCTCCAGGAGTTAGGAAATGCTTCTTCTAGCCAGATGCGGTTTAGGGTGTTGAGAATGAATTGTTGAGATTTTGGGGATAGGCGTTTGATCATCTCGTTGTGAACGTCATCAGGACCAGGGGCAGAGTTCCTCAGGCCAGTCACTGCGGTTACGAACTCCCACTGGGTAAAGGGCTGGTTGTATGTTTCGTTGTTTGGCAAATTGAAATGTAATGGGTATGATTCTTCACGGGCTTTGTTCTTTAGGAATTGTGGGGAGTAGTGCTTGGAGCTGGAGACGTTAGCATAGTGTTTGCCAAAGGAATCGGCAATGTCTAATTGAGATGTTTTTAAAACATTATCATCAAGAATGCCGGAGGGACTAAAAAATGTATTCCTACCAGATATCTTTTTGATTTTGTCCCAAACTTTTTGTCATGGTAGTTCGACACGTAATGGACGAGACGTATTCTTCCCAAGAACGTTTCCGAGATACACGGATTATAGATCTTGCTTTGGCCCTAAGTTTTCTAAAAGACTCCAGATTAACGTGTGTTGGAAATTTATTAAAAAACTTTCAGAGCTTTACGCCGTTTTCTTATGGCTTCCTTGCACTCGGCGTTCCACCAAGGAACTGGTAAGCGTCTAGGGTGTATGGATGTTTGCGGGATTGTGGATTTGGCAGCAGAGATAATTGTGTTAGTAATATAATTTACTTCGTCTTGAATGTCTTCATATTTGTTTTTACTCAACACGGCTAGTTTCTCAAATGCTGGCCAATCAGCCCTCTTGATGTCCCACTTAGGTGACCTTTGTCTTGGTTCTCCCTGGTGGGTGATCCTAACCAGGATAGGGAAGTGGTCGCTTCCACTTAAATCTGGCAGGACACCCCACTCAATATCAAGTAAGAGGGAAGGAGAGCATATAGTAAGGTCTATAGCTGAGTAGGAACCGTTGGCAGTGCTAAAATGTGTTGGGTCCCTGTTGTTAAGAAGGATTAGGTTTCGAGTCGTTAAAATTTCTTCGATTAAAACTCCCCGTGGGTTAGATGAGGCGTTGCCCCATAAAATATGGTGAGCATTAAAATCTCCGAGTAAAATGAATGGACGTGGTAATTGTTGTAAAAGGTTATTGACTAGATTTTTCGATATCACAGCATGGGGAGGCAGGTACAGATTGCATAGTGTGACTAGGCTAGGAAGAGCAACTCTGACAGCAACTGCCTGCAGAGGTGTTGCGAGCGGCAACAATTCTGAGTATATACTATCGTGTACGATAGTAGCTACTCCTCCTTTGGCTCGGTCTCCTGAGGTGTCATCATTTCTGTAAAAAGAGTAATTTCTAAGTCTAGGATTGTCTGTACATTTAAAATGGGTTTCTTGCAGACCTAAAATGGCTGGGCTGTGCTTTGAGACTAAAAGTTTTAATTCTTCAGAACGGGTGAAATAACCTCTTACGTTCCATTGCATTAAAACGTCCATTATAAAACTTTAAAAACTTGGTTTTAAAGTTTTTTTAGATTTTTTTCTAGGATTTTTAAAGTTCTGTTTTGGATGAGAGTACACGGACCGTTTCGCGATTTTGTCGCGTCAACGAGGATTTCCAACTACGAGGTATTCCGAGTACGAGGTTTTCCACGCCCTCCGCGTAGCGGCTTCAAGCCGCGCTTGCGCGACTTGTACTAATACTATACTGCTAAATACAATGGTTTATTAACTCCTATCCAAATATATTTTTTTTAATCACGGATTTTTTATCAAAACCAAATTGCGATCCCGACACAGGCGACTTGAGAAACGTCACGCCACGCCGCAGAGACAGAGCACCCACATTGCACGTCGACGAAACAGGGAAAGAAATCATAGAAAGTAAGCTACTTGCCTAGTGACAGGCAAAACAGCATAAAACAGAGACGAACACAAATTCAACGAACAAAACTTATTAGTCTGGACAGAACAGACATTTAGCTGACTACATTCAGCAGAAACAGAAGCCAACCCACGTACTGTGGAGGCCCAACAAGAACACAACGAAGAGCGAAGGCAAAACACTGACTGCGAGGCTAGGTAGCTGCTGCGCTAAACTGTAGCCGTGTCGATTGCAGTCAAAAGGTGCGGGCGGCGAGGTCAAATCGATGTTGCACGTTAAATGCATTGAAATTATTCAGAATCGTATGTATGCTAGTAGCACATGAACTCCAAGATATGAGGTTTTTCAATAGAGACTCAAACACAACAACAAAAAACAGCACAGAAACCAGCACCACTATAGTGTGTCAAGCCTCTTATCTCGCACTGAACTGAAGCTAACACTAACCAAAAAATAAACTGCACAACCTGTGTGCATAGAATAGACGGAGAACAACACTGAGATTACAAACACTTTACTGAGTAGCAACAAAACCTTCCAGTCTCGACAGAACAGACATTCAATAAAGATAACAGACGTCTAGCTGGAAACATTCAGCAGAAACAGAAGGCAACGCCATGTGCTGTGAAGGCCGAACAAGAGCGGAAAAAAGCACAGCACATAAACCGAGTCAATGCTCTAATCTCACATTGAACAGACAGAACCTATCACTTTCTGGACATCAACTCCTCAGGGTGCACGGACCGAACAGACGTAGCGCTTCTCTGACAAGCAGGACAAAATAAAGAGAAAACTAAACCTTTCAGTCAGGACTGAACAGACAACCTTCTGAACCGAAAAATATTAAACAGAATGATGGATGAGAACGAGGACACAGCAAAGACTTTAACAAGCAACCCATACAGCAGCAGCAGAAGCTAACTCTATGTACTGTGGAGGCCCAATGAGACCAGAGCGAAGAGCGCGGACTAAACACGTCAGCCTGGGACAAGAACAACAGACCGACTGCGAGGCGAGGCAGCCGAGGCTCTCTGCTGTGTGCGTGCAGGTAGTAGTCAAAAGGTGCGGGGCGGCGAGGTCATATCGAAGCTGCACTCAAGGTGCATTGTCTTTTTATCAAATCGTGTCGACGACAGTGGCGCATGTGCTTTAAGGTGTGTAATTAATTGGTTGCAGGTAATATATGAAGATATGTAAGTGAGGTTCATCGTGACGACACTATATTGTCGCAGATATGACATTTTCAAGGATTTTTCTTTTACTATGGTCGAACTGTAAAACGGTGCATTTTACCTCAAAAGAAATACTTGTAAATGAATACCGTGGCCATGAAATCGAACACCAGTTGGCATTGCCTTGTTTGCATTGCTGTATGAATATGTTCATAAGTCAGCCATTTTTATCGAGACGCAACTTTGAGTCTGTAAATCTTAAGAATATGAGGAGTAAAGGTACTAAAATTCTTTCTTTTTTTAATCTCATCTCAGTTACGGAATAACCTAAATTACATATTTATTATTAGATAAGCGCAAGGGCAGGTATCAGGTCCAGTAAATTAAACTCCGAATAAATTACTCAAATTGATTAATATCATGGGTCGGTCAACTGAAACTTTGCATGTGTAATGTGTGATGATGAGTAGGGACATTTTAATCAATTAATCAATTTAAAGTACAGTTATGCAATGCAATTTAGGATTAGGATTATACTTTTTAATCACGTTGTATAATGGTAGTCATTCTAAAATCAATAAGAATGACATTTGATTGATTGATTGATTGGATATTGCTTAACGTCTCATATTTATGCAACTTGGCTAATCGAGACGAAGGAAGGGAGTAAGGGATTACGCGGGGGGACAAGGGGTGGACAGGCCAGTGCTGGTCAGAACCAGCCACAAGCGTATGGGAAGGGCAAGGGTTCCCCCACGTCGTGGTCGTCTCCGTCTGTGTCATCATCCATCCGTGTTGTCATTGTCGTCGCCGTCGGGGAGGTAGTCAAAGGGAAGCGGTCAGTTCCCCGACGACGACCCAGAGCTCGCCATTAGTTTCAGGGAGAAAAACTCCCCTAATGACGGGCCAAACCACGAGGAGGTTGCGAGTTGGAATTTGATGGCCCAATGACATTTGAAAAAAGTTTACTGCAGCTAATAATAGATCGTTAATTGGTATATTTAATTGGCATAGAATAATATTATAAGAAAATAGTATTGTTGCGAAGCAACTAAGCTGATGCTGCCCAGTAAGGGTTTGAATTGTATTCATCGTTATTAAGATTTGCACCAAGAAATCTGTGGGCCATTAGAGACCACCTCGGTCAATGTCTTTGGTGTATTTTAACACTTCTTTATTTGTAGGACTTTTACCGTTCAACTTCCATTGAGAACAATAAAGAACTTCGCTCGCACCTCTCGCTGCGTAGCCGGCAACGAATATTAGACCATTGTACATTCATGTGACACTTCGGCAAGTCACATGTGTGTATAGAGCATCGTCAAAGTATTCAAACATATTTTCATCTGACTTGTCTTGATTAGATATTAATTGGATATTGCTTAACGTCTCATATTTATGCAACTTGGCTAATCGAGACGAAAGGAGGGACGTAAGGGGTGACGCGGGGGGACAAGGGGTGGACAGGCCTGTGCTGGTCAGAACCAGCCACAAGCGAATGGGGAGGGCAGGGGTTCCCCCACGTCGTGGTCGTCTCCGTCTGTGTCATCATCCGTCCGTGTTGTCATTGTCGTCGCCGTCGGGGAAGTATAGTCAAAGGGAAGGGGAAAGTTCCCCGATGACGACCCTTCATCGGCACTCTGCGAACACTACAAGGAAATCTTTCTACAAGGAAGTCTCCTGCCTGGGCAGACTTTAATGTAACTAGTTTAAAAGAATAGAGTTTGTTTTCTGACTCCCAAACTTGGTTTACTGAAATCCGGTATTACCTTATCGCAGAGTGCCGAGAAAAATACAATAAAATAAATAAATAAATCACCTCCGCTCATCTGTCTGTATTGACAGAATGAAGCTTCCAAAATATGGTTAGTTTAAAACTTTCCATGTGGAAATAAGCTTTACTTGGAAACGAAAATACGACGATAATAAACCGAATACTATGGAGTCAGCGCTGGATTGAGAATTTTGAAGGGAATTTTAATTATTTTCTTATCTTGCAAGAAGCGTAAACCTTTTAAAATCGTTGCAGAATACTTCATTGTATAGGATGTAATCGTAACAGGCATCAAATGGCCAGGAATGCCATGGAAACAAATTAAATTAGGTGATTTTGTGCAGCGCGCAATGCTATAGCAAAGCATTGCAGCAGCAGTCGGTAGAGGTACTTCAGCCAGGTATTTCATGCGTACTATCATCGTACTATCATCAATCATCGTTCGATATTTCCGTTAGATGTAGTCACCCTTTCGATTTATAGTAATTACAACGCAGAAATGAAGAATTAAGGTTTGCCTTGTAGGCCTAAATTGCTCCATTTGTAAAGGCAAAATAATTATCACGCCCAGACATCACGACGACTAATATCATATCATTATAAACGACATTGGCGTGATTTTTATTTATTTATGCCCCTAAATGAATAATATCAATTGTGTAAACGGATAGGTCTGTTTACAAGGAATGTCCCAAGACTCGAGAGGTCTGGGTTAAGTAGGCCTCAGGTGCTTTTTTTCGCGAAAACCCTCTTAAAAACAATAATTAATTCTGAATCTCTTGTATTATAATTATTGAACTACAGAGAGCCACCGACACCCAAATTATAGCATTCGGCCCGGGAGAATGAGAGTTTTTATTACTTTATTTTGTCAGTACCTATAGTTGCCTGAGAGACTAGCGCACCGCCTGCTAGATCCGTTGTGTTCGTACTATAATCAGACCAGGTTGAACACCTCTTTGAGCTACGGGCTCACGGTAACCATTTTGTTTGAGGGCTTTTTTACGTGGGCCACTTCTATCAATAAACTAACTCGTGCGGAACAAATTGCTTGAGCATTAGTACAATTTACTATTTCCATAGTAATAGAAAATATGGTACATCAAGATACAATGGATGAAATGCAAGTTGACAACATATTAATCATTAACAGCCACAATTAATAACATTGTGCTATCGCTTTAACGTCTTATGCAAATCACGTGCGGAACAAATAAAAAAAAAGTTATCAGTGCCCATCGAATTTTCTGATTGCTAAATATATATGAATTTCAAATTGAATTTAAAAGGTTAACTTTATGGAAGAAATGAATAACATTATCGCTTGCCGTGGAGTAAGTTATAGTTATTAGGGTTTAAGGGCACACAACACTAAGGTTATTAGTGCCCGAATTCTCTTTTAGAGTGATGTGTAATTTTTTAAATTCTATTATACAGCTTTGTTGATTTCAGATATTTAAAAACGTTTGTTATATTCTCAGATTCATCAGATAAAATTTCTTTTATATTAGGTTTTAGTTTAAAATTATTCCTCTCGTCCATGTGTTGGGGACATTCTACTAAAATGTGCTTAACAGTTAAAATTTTACCACACTGCTCACATAGGGGTAGATCTTCGCCTCTTAGAAGGTATCCTTGAGTAAGATGTGTGTGTCCAATGCGTAGACAGGTCAGAACAACCTCTTCGCATCGAAAAGAGCGCCTTGAAGAGATCCAGGTTGTTACATCGTCTTTTATTTCACGAAGCTTATTATTTTGCATGATATGCCATTCTATGCACCACTTTTCTTTAAGTTTGAGTTTGAAGAATGCTTTTAGATCTGGCGTTACAACTAAATGGCACTCAACTTGTGTTTTGTTACCAGCTTCTTTGGCACTTTGGTCGGCGACATCATTTCCTAAAATACCAGAATGACCAGGCACCCAACAAAAAGCTATTGATTTATGTTTTGCAGCAAGTTTCGACAATATTTGGTGGATTTTACTAATTAATGGGTGTGTAGTGTAAATTTGGCAGAGTGCCTCTAGTGAACTTAAAGAATCCGTGCACACTAAGAATTTGGAGTCCTTACTATCAAGAGCAAACAGGAGGCTTTGTAGAATTGCAAACAGTTCTGCATTGTAGACGCTGTATGTGGAATGGAGTTTAAAGTTGAAGTTGTTGCTATCCGTTGTAAAGGCAGAGCCGACTGAATTGTTCACTTTTGAACCGTCTGTAAAAATATTTCTGAAATCTTTGTAGTTGTATCGGATTTCGTTGAATAGTGCTTGATATTGTATGTTTGATGTGGTGGCCTTTTTGTGTTTTGAGAGCTGTGTTATGCAGCATGGTTTGTTAAGTGTCCAAGGTGGGATTGCCCCATTTGATTTATAGAAAACAAGGGGAAGTGTAATGTTTAAGGCCTGAAGTAGTTCAAGGGAGCGGATACCCACCGGTCTTGAGGCCTTCAGGCGAACTTCATACCGATTTTGAAATGGAGGGTCGAAAACTGCTTTATAGGCTGTTGATACTGTTGATGGATATAGCAAAACATACGACACTTAAAACTGATCCTTGTGGGACTCTGTTCTCTTGATAAAAAGGTCTACATAAAATATTTCCAATTCGAACCCTAAAAATTCTTTCAGATAAAACGTTTGAAATAAAAATTGGCATGTGCCCTTCAAAGCCCCGTATGTGCCCCGTATGAAGTTTTTAAAATTCCATATTTCCATGCTGTATCATACGCCTTTTCCAAATCAAAGAAAATAGCCACTACGTGTTGTTTTGTTAAAAATTCATCTCGTATATAACCTTCCAACCTGACAAGGTGATCATAAACCGACCGTCCTTGTCGAAAGCCAGATTGTTCTGAGACAAGCAGCTTGCGGCTCTCCAAAACCCACATCAATCTTTTATTAATCATACGTTCGAGAAGCTTACACAGGCAGCTCGTGAGTGAAATTGGTCTATAGTTTACAAGTTGGTCTTTGTCTTTGCCTGGGTTCAGGATAGGGATAGCTATGGCTTCCCTCCAGGAGTAAGGAAATGCCTCCTCTAGCCAGATGCGGTTAAGCGTGTTGAGGATGAATTGCTGAGATTTAGGGGATAAGCGTTTGATCATCTCGTTGTGAACGTCATCAGGACCAGGGGCAGAGTTTTCAGGCCAGTTACTGCAGTTATATAAGTTTAAAAAGTTGATGGATTTATGCGCGATCACAATTTAAGAACGATCCACTCGATGTACTGAGAAAAACACGAGCCAACCTCGATTTGCTGCGTGCTCTTCTCATTATATACACTGTCGACACAGACATGCCCTTTAGTTGCTGCCGAGCTACTCTTAGCAGTGTTATTATCAATCTTGGAATCAGATTTCTATAAGTGAACAATTGTTTGAACAAAATGGAGTCACCAAGAATCGCAGCACTACGATACGTTTATCTTAGTAAAATTTTAAAACGACGTGTTGAGGGCAAGTCAATCGTCTACCTAGACGAGACGTGGTACGACACTCATGACCTCGTGTCAAAGGGATGGACTGACGGGACCAGCAAGTGCGCGCTCCAAATCACTGTGACCGGGGTTGCAGAAACAGTTTTTAACAAACTAGTTCACTCTCCTAGCGCGTTCATTCATATAGTTTTTGATGTTTACAAAGATCCTTCCATTAAGAACTTTGAAAGGCGTAATAGAAGTCAAGATTGATTTTGATTGGATATTGCTTTACGTCTCATATTTATGCAGCTTGGCTAATCGAGACGAAGGGAGGGACGTAAGGGATGACGCGGGGGAACAAGGGGTGGACAAAGCCTGTGCTGGTCAGAACCAGCCACAAGCGTATGGGGGGGGGGGGGTTCCCCCACGTCGTTGTCGTCTCCGTCTGTGTCATCATCCGTCTGTGTTGTCATTGTCGTCGCCGTCGGGGAGGTAGTCAAAGGGAAGGGGAAAATTCCCCGACGACGACGACCCGGATTACTAGTGATAGCATCTTACAAAAACATTCGAGGAGCATTTCCAGTTAAGTCATGGGCGCAGTTTCTGTCCTCCCAGAATAATAAAGTAAGCATTGTAGATTTTCTCCTTGAATCCTGGAAATCCGATGATTTCCGAAGCAAACTCTGTAACAAAGTTCTCTTTGTAGCTCTGCTAACAAAGATCGCTGGAGGATTTCCTCAGATGAAGTAACCTTAGAAGCCGACCTGTTGTGTGATCATGAAGAAGCTGACACTCGTATGGTGTTACATGCTGCAGATATTGGTCAACACATGCAGCAGTTGTTGTACATGCAGGTGATACCGATGTTTTTCTTCTGTTGCTTGCTAACTTGGATAAAATCAAATCCAATGTATGCATGCGAATGGATACACAGAACAAAGATAGAATCATTGCATAAACCAATGTGGTTCAACGGTAGGCCTATAGACACCAACTACCAGATGGGTTTGATTTCAACGATTTTTTAAAGCCCTTCTCAGTTTCCATGCTTTTACAGGATGCGACACTGTATCAGCCTCTTTAGGGAAAGGTAAATAGAAGCTCATGAAAATCTTGGCAAGAAATCAAAAAAAATATCACACATTTTAAAACACTCGGCGAGACTCGGCAAGTGACAGAAACTTTGTACAACGTGCTTGAAGAATTCGTCTGTGAAATGTATGGGGAAACGTTAACTGATGTTAATGCCTGCGATACCATATGTACTGTAGTAGAGGCACCGTTGATCCAGAGCTTCTTCCTCCATGTCGTTCAACACTGAGATAAGACATCGACATATCAAACTACCAAGCATGTATTTGGCAAAGATCTTCGATATCAATCCAGACCATCCCTCTGCCATTCCCTCATGGCTGACGTGGCTAATCGTGTGCACAGAAGTTAAAAGTAACACACATGAGATAAGATAAGAGGTTACTTCTACTGTATTCCCCTTTTTTTTTTGACACTTATCCCGGGGAAAAAAGGGAAAGGGGGGGCATTCCCTTTAGCTCACGGGGAAAAAGTTGTCACCCATTTTTTCAATCCCTTTAAAAAGGATTTTTTTATTGTTATATATTTTTTTCAGTACATACCACTACTAAAGAAAAGGGTTGGAAACTTTTTATTCTGTAGTGAACAATGAAAGTATTTCGAAAATTTTATCCAAAGCGGGAAAATTTTGAAATGATAAAAAAATTGAAAAAAGGGTGAGAGTGTTTTGCAAAAAACGGGTGATAAACCCCATTTTGGCAAGTGGAAAGAAAAGAGAAAGAACCAGCCCGCCTCTTAGTTTCATTTCATAATCCCCATTTTCAATTTAAAGTTTTTTGCACAACTGAAAACTCCCACACCCCCCAGGTCATATTTAGTGGATACCTTTTAGCCTTGCGGTTGCCCTTTATGTGTCCGGGCCTTGTGCTGCTTCTAGTGTCAAGGGTTTTGGTTTTTCCCCAAAAGAACTGAAATCAAAAGCATATTGCGAGCACGGGCTCAAAACCCCCTGAAAAAAAAACCTTTGTAAAATCCGGAATACTTTGATAATTGGGGATGGCGATCACCCTCCCGTCTTCATTCAAGTGCATAACGAAGCAACGAGGCGTATTGGCAAATAAAGGACGGTCTGAATACTGGTCTCTCAATCCTTTGATTTTTAAACCCCAAAAAATTGTAACGGGTTTTTTGGTTTATGCCCGGTTTGTTCATTTTTTTCCTAAGCCGATGTTCCCGGGTTTAAACCCCGGGTCTGGGGCTGTTTTTTCTTTTTACTTAATTAAATTTTGGGGTAAAAGACAATAAATTTTGCGGGTTATTTTGGAAACCCGGGGCATAACCCAGCTTGGTAGTATTTTTTTTGGGTCGTCCCCCCTTTAAAAACTCATTTTGTTTGTATTTAACTGAGTGGGTTTAAATAAAATTTAATTATTATTTTTTTAAAATTTTTTTTCCTATTGAAAATCTAAGAAAAAAATTCAGTGGGGTTCCCAGATCGTCCCTCTTTGGGTTCGGCAACTTCATACTTCTACAATGGAAACAAAACCCATGGGGACTATTTCCCACAAGAAAAAAGGGGCCCCATATGGCTAATTATTTTAAAGATGGTGACAAAACTTTCCCACTTTTGGGACCACGTTTTTTTTTGGAAATTTTCTCCCTAAAAGTCCCGTTGGGGGGGAATAAAGGGTCCGATGGGGAAAAAAATTGGTTTAGTGTCTCCAATTTTAAACAAATTGTTTTCGGGGGGCCCTCCCACCGTTTTTGGTTAATAGGAAAGGGGGGAAAAAAAAGGTTGGGGGGTGTTCGGGAATTGGAAATTTGCCCCGGGTCCGGAAAGTTGGACTTTCCAGTGGGGGAAAACAAACGAACAATAAGGGGAAAAACCCCGTTCCTGTGTTAAGGGAAAGGGTAAAAAAAAGGTTGGGTCCTTGGTTTTTACCCGGGGAAAAATGGGGGGCACCAGGTTTCCAATTTTTCCAGTAAAGGCAAAACAAACGGAAAAGAGGGAAAAAACAAAAACTTCCCCCTTTAAAAAATAAAAAGGCCAAAGGATAAATTAAAAGTTTCCGCTCATTTTTATAAAATTGGGGAAAAAGGGGGGACTGGGATGCCGGGGGGAAAGGGTTGGGGTTTTTCAAACCCCCAAAGGGAAAAAGGGGGGGCATTAAACTTCTTGTTGTTTAATAACCCGGTTGCCCTTTTTGGTATTATTGGATATTGTTTTAACGTCTCATTTTTTAAGCAATTTGGGGAAATTTCGAAAAAAAAGGGAAAGGGACTTAAGGGTAAACCCCGGGGGGGCCCGGGGGTGGCCCTGTGGGGTCAGAACCACCAAAAGCGGGGGGGAGGGCGGGGGGTTCCCCCCAAAGTCGTGGTCGTTTTCCGGGCTTGTTGTTTCTTTTCCGTCCCGGGGGGTGAAAAAGGGGGGAAATTTGGAAAAGGAGCTTTCGATTTATTTTAAAAAAAACTTTAATACGGGAACCAGGAAGGGGGGAAAGGTCCGGCGGGGGAACAATTTTGGATTTTTGTTGCTTTTTTGGGAAAACCAAGGGGAAAAGGAGGGGAAACTTGGTTTCCCCCGCTCTTGGTGCCCTTTTGTCTATGCCCGTTTTTTTCATTTGGCCCCTTTTTTTGGGAGGTATTTTTAAAAGGAAAGGGGAAATTTTTTTTAAAAGACCCCCAGAGCGCGTTTTAGTTTTAGGTTTTTTAAAAATCCCCTAACACGGGCCCCAAACCAGTTAAGGTTTTGGGAAGGGCCCCCCCCTTCTGGGGTTTTTTTTAAACCCAAAAAACCAGTTTTTGTTGGTAAAGAAAACTTTTTAAAATTTCCAAAAATTTAACGGTTTTTTAACAGGGCCGGCAAAATGGGGGCCCAATTTCGTCTATAATGGTTTTTTGTAATCTTTGGTAATTTTTTTTTTGATGATATTTTTCAAGGGTAAAATGGGTAATAAATTTTTTGAACCCGTTGGCCCAAAGGGGGGAAAAGGGTTTTTTTCGATTAAATTTGGGGGGGGGGGTTCCCTTGTTTAGATTTTAACAAACCACCCTTTTGGGAAAACCATGGCCCCGCAAATTTATTCTTGCCCCTTTAATGTCCTTTTGTTTTTTGGGGGCCCTTTTCCAACACCCCCTCGTTTATCCTTCCCCCTTCCCCATTCCCCTTAAAACCAGTTTTGTATGTGAACCCAAAAACCTTAAAAAAAAAACCCCCCATTAAAACGGGTTTTGGGGGTTTCGGGGGGTCCCCGTACGACGGGGGAAAACCGACTCCACTGCTTTCTCCTTAGAATTTCCGATTTTTCGATGTTTTGCCCGGGGTATTTTTGTTTTGGGCCCCGCAAGGTTCTCCCGATAAAAATTTAATTTGGGTTTCCCCATTTGGTTTTGAAAGTTTGGCTTTGTTCCGATTTTTGCAGGACTAACCACCCTTCTCGATGGAGTCAACCCATTTCTTCTCCTCGTAAAAGGGCCAATTCCCCCACCTTGTTGTTGCTTTCGGTTAAAACCTGACATTTTTTGGTTCTGCCCAAAAAGTAACATCACAAAACCGAAACCAAATTTTTGCTTCCCGGGCCCCCCCCCCCAAAAAAAAAAATTTTTTTCCCACGCCCCGCCCAAGGAACCCCCATTGCCCCGGCCTTCCCTTGTTCCCCAGGGTATTCCTTGAGGGTATATACCCCTTTTAGGAAACCATTCCCTTTTCCCGGGTTCCTCAAAACCCCGGGGGGTTTCCCCAATGAAAATTTTCCCCTCTTCCTTATTTTTGGTTGGTTAGGCAATTTTTAAACACATGGTTTTTTTCCACGAAAATAAAACCCCTTGGTTTCCATTGGGACGTTGGCTTCCCTCTCCAAACCCGTTGCAAAACCCTTGACACCCGTTTTGTAAAGGGAAAACTAACCATCCCCCCTTTTTCTTTAAAACCCCAAAATTTAATGGAAAATTTCCGCCCCGTTTTTTGTTTTTTTTTTTTTTTTTGTTTTTTTTTTTGGTTTTTTGTTTTTTTTTTTTTTTTTTTTTTTTTTTTTTTTTTTTTTTTTTTTTTTTTTTTTTTTTTTTTTTTTTTTTTTTTTTTTTTTTTTTTTTTTTTTTGGGTTTGGGCTATACCCCACCCCCCAACGCCCCTTTAAGAGATGATATCCCCTCTAAACCTCCCCCAACGTCCAATTTTTTTTTTTAAACTTTTCGGGAAACCCCCCTATCCTTTTTTCCCAAACGACAAAAGGGCCCCCCTCGCTTTGCTTAAACCCAAATTTTACTGTGTAAGAGAGTTTTCCCTTGGGTGGGATTCCCCTTGTTTTCTCTCTGTGATTGACAACTATGGGAACTATTAGTGGTTTTCCGACTGTTTCTTCCCAGTGTCTCTTGACTCTTGCCTAGTCAACTCTGTGACTTCCTCTAAGCCACCCCGTGCCCTTTGGGGTGTTGTCATGTTGTTTTTTCACCCCCCTTTCTGGTTTGAAGACTGATGCCACAATTTAAATTCAACAACATGTGGTTCTTCTGACTCTATGATTCAAAAGGGAAAACGATTTTATCCACCCCCTTGTTTGTTTTTGGGCCCCAACGGGCGAAACCTTTGGGGGCGTGCCCTATCCAATGGGGGGCACCCCCGGGTTTCCCTTGTCATCCCCATTTCTTTCGCTGTTTTTTTTTGGGAAACCGAATAAAACCTTTGGGCCCAAAAAACCCTTTTATGTAAATTTTTAATCAGGCTTTTTAAATTTTCCCCCCAGTTCAATGGTTTTTCCCTTGTCTACACTTGGGCCCTTGGGTGACGATTTTTAAAGGAAAGCTCCCGCGCAGCCCTTTTCCCCCCCCAAAAACCTTTCTGGAAGTCCGGCATCCAGCGGGCATACATTTTGCCATTTCGACTAAGTCGATTCTTTCTCTCTGCCACCCCTTTTTGGGCGAGGCGTGTATGGCCCGTAAACCTGCTGCTAAATCCCTTCATACTTGAAAAAATTCCCTGCAGACCCTGGTTGACATACCCCCTTTCCCATTGTAAAATTGCGGAAATGGTAGGCCCTGGGGCCCCGGTCCTTCGTAAAACCCTATAGTGATTTACTCTTTCTCAACATCCCCCACCTGCCCCCTTGGAATTAAACAGAGGGAAACGAATGTAAAACGAAGAAATCATCAATGAAGGTGATCATATACCTATTCCCACAAAGGCTTCCGTGGGTTTGCATGGGGTATATATATATATTTTCTCACATTCCAGCAAAAACCCACGGGGGCCGCAGGAGCCGAAACAATTTCCCAAAAGTGAAACCAAACTTTCATGACTAAAAGCCTCAGCCCACCCACGTCAAATACGCCTGAAAAAAAAAAAATTTGGGGGAAAAATTTAAAAGTAAGAACTTTAAGGATATTAAATTTCAATCCCTCTTTTGCGAAATTTAGAGAGTGGAAACCCTCCAATGAAATTTTTACATAAATTTCCCAAAGCAAAAGAACGCGAAAAAGGGGGTTTTTTAAATTCGATTTTTTCTAGGGACCCCTTTTCAGATCGAAGAAAAATGCAGGAGCAGACGTATAAACCTATCCCGGGGTAGAAATTTAAATCAGGAGCTGGATCGAGTGGGTTTCTTTCAGTGACTGCTTTCCTTACAACCCTTTCGCCCCAAGAAAAACGCCTTAAAGAGATTCAAGGGGGTTTCATTGTTTTTAAATTTCGCAAAGTTTTATTTTTTTTTGCATGATGTCCCAATTTTTTTTTTTTTTTTTTAGATGGATGCAAAATATTTTTTTGCAATTGGCTGTGCCCCGGGGGAAATCGGGGCGTAAAGGCGTAGTCTACTTTTATAAATCCCCCGGTGTTACCAAAATTAACATTTTCAAAGTTCAACTTTAAATTTGGAAAACGGCGGGTGATTAAAAATGGTTAAACCCCCAATCTTAAAAAGGGGGCCCATTTGTTGAAAACAACCAGCCGGCCCGCGAATCGCAATCCCCACACATGCCCGCCAAATCGTTTCCATCCCACATTTAAACCCCCGGGGTTTGCCCATTTTTACAGCCCTTTCACACTTCCAAGTCCATCTCACCCCCAAAATTTTCTACAAATGGTGGAAGTTTTCCCCCGCCAAATTTTTTAAAAGGAGAAATTTTCTAACAAAACAACTTTCACATGCTTGGGCGTCTGCACCCTATTTTGGACGGCCCCAATAAAAGTTTGGGGAAAAGGTTTTTTTTTAAAGGGTTTTTTGTCCCTTTAAAATTCGTGAAAAGCTCTTTTCATAAAAGGGGTTTGTCATAATTCTGGGGGAAATTTTTTAACCCGAAAATAGCTAACCGAAATTTGGGGAAAAAAGAACTGGAAAAAAAGGGAAAAATGGGAAATGGATGAAGATAAATTTTATGTTTCTGGAAATTCGTAAATGGGAAACTTTAAATGTAAAAAAAAAGATAAATATGTTGCATGAATTTCCCCTCCCCCAAACATAAATTTCATTGGAGAACTGGGAATCTCAAGAAGAAAAAAAGGGGCCGCAATGCCATGAAGAAATTTCCCCCAAAGTGTGCTAGAAAAGTAATTGGTCCCTACTATTCAAAATTTTAAAAACCAGTTTTTTTTAAACAAAAGGGCCATCTCTATACAACAAAAAAACGGCCAGAAACCACCCCCAATAGTGTGCCCAAAGCCTCAAATCTCGACCAACAAACCCAACCCCCGGGGAACAAACTAACTGCAAACCTTTGGGGAAAGGGAAATTTTAGACCAGAAAAACCTGAGGTCCAAAACCGCTTTACTGGGGAGCAAAAAAACCCTTTTCCAGTCTGGGGGAACGACAATCTCAAAAGAAAAACAGCTTTAAACTGAACACGTTCAGAAAAAAACAGAACCCAAACGCCATGTCTGTGGAGGCCCCGAACAAGAGGGGAACTAATTAAATTAAAAATTAGTTTTAGGGCCGTTTTTAAGAGCAAAGATTATTCGCGCCCCCAAAGATTTTTTTTATTTTTCTGAAGATTTAACAACAATATAAAGGGGGAAAAAAATATAGAAACTAAAACCCCGTTTTAACCCCCTTTATTTTCCATTGACAGAAACTCCCCCCCTTTTCTAAACTAAACCCCTTTGGGGCTGCCGGACGGACCAAGCCCCTGAGAGGGACGGCGCTTCTCTGAAAAGGGCCGGACAGAAAAAAAGAGATAACTAAACCATCCAGTCTGAACAGTTTAAGACAACCTCCTAAGATAACAAAACTTTAACCCGGGGGGGGGGGTGAATTTAATAAACGAGGACAAAAGAAAAGCCCTTGAAAAAGCAAAATACAGTAAAAACAAAAATTTTAACGCGGGTTACTGTGGCCGCCAAATGAGACCAGACGAAGAGCGCGGACAAACTTTCCCCTGGGACAAAAACCCCAAGACCAACTCCCAAGGGCCAGGCTTCTGCTGCCCCCGAGGGGCTTTGGCAAAGTCGTAAAAAATTTCGGGGCGGCGAGGTCATATCAAAGTTTTGCACCCCAGGTGCATTGACGTTTTTGAAAAATCGGGTTAAACCCGAAAAAGGGTCCAAAAAAAAAATATATATTTGCTTTAACTTCCCCCCAAACACCCACTACCCCTTTTGGAAAACGGGGGCCTCCCAAGAAGAAAAAAAGGGCCCCGGCAATGCACTGAAGAAAATAACCCCAAAGATTGCTAAAAAAAAGAAAATTTGGTTCCCTACTATTAAGTTTTTAAAAAACCATTTTTATAACTAAACTTCATGTTAAGTAAAGCACTGTATTACTGGCAGCATAATAATCCAAAAAAAAATAACTTGGTTGCTGCCAATTTCCTGAGGGGAAACGGTATTCAAAAAAAACCATTTTATTTAAAAAAATTTCCTGAAGTTTTTCCCCGTATTAAAAATCATCCCGAAGATATTTTTAAAAAGTTAAAACCCGGGTTTGGGGCAAAAAAAAAAAAAAATTCTTGCAACCCCTTAATTTAAGCTAGGAAATTTTTGCATGGGCCTACCCACTCAAGTCGAAAAATCGACCCCAATTCAACGGTAGCACCTGGAAAAGGAAAATTTTAATCTTTTGACAAGGATATAAAATCATTTATGTTGAAAATTTTATCATTGATCTAAGAAAATTAAGGCTTATGAAGGATACGAAAAAAGTTTCGCCCTCAGAACAATCACTGTTGGGTGAATCCAATTTGCGGTTACCCAGATTATTGCCAATCGACCTTGGGTCAAGCATAAATCCTAGTCAACGAACCCTTAGTATTTTTTATGCGTTTTGCTCCAGGTCTACCCTATGGGTTGGGGCCCTGATTTTTGGAAGGAGTCCCTGCAGTATGATTTTTGGGGTTTAATTAAATATTTCCCCTAAAAGTTAAAAATGGTTCCCTTGCCAAATTTAAAACCAAAAAAAATTTTAAATGAAATTTAAAAAAATTTTTTTCAGAAAACCATTATTCCCAAAATTTTGCCCGATGGAAAGAAATCGCAAATTTTACTGATTCGGGGGGAGCACTTAAAAAATACTCATTAGTAAGAAGACCCCCATTTGAATCACAACGCATTTAAAAGCTAAAATCTAAACGGACCAATAGTTTTTTTTTTACACGAAAACCTTTTTAAAATTTGCGGGGGTCGGGGCCTACCCCCAAAAATAAGTTTGCTCTTGTCCCGGGGAAAATTTCTTAGGGTTTTAAAAAATAAAGTGTTCAAATTTCATAAAAGAAAGAAAAAACGGGTAAAACCTCGCCCTTTTAAAACAAACAGCAAAAGCTGGCCCTAAAACCCCCCCAAAAGCAAAAAATTGCCAAGGGTTTTTTTAAAAACCAAAATAAGATGGCAATGAGTCCTTTGCCATCTCAGGGTGGTCCCTTGGGCATGACCCTCCTGGGGCTAAAAAAATCACAAAGGGGAGTTTTTATCTAAGCCTTTTAAACTTTAAAAACCCAAAATCATTTTGATTAATGATTTTTTTTTGTATTTCAGGTAAATTGCAGAATGGATATGCCCGGGTTTGCAAAAACCCCCCTTTTTGGGGTTTTCGAAGAAAATGGTTTTTGGCCCTTTTAAATGAAGGGTCGACCCCCATTAAGCAAAAACCCTCCAGGACCCACATTTTCCCCCAAAACGCAATTTTCCCCAATTGTACAAAGATGCGCTAGAATCGATACAAATAAAGGGTTTACTGAATGTGCAGGGGAAAATACCCTAATGTCCCCTTTTCTTCAGTTTTTTGGAAAATCGGGGCACAAATCCTACATCTCACTTCATTGGCCCCTTTATGGATGAGAACTAACAAATTATCACTTCTGTCTGGGAAACCCCCATTTCCCCCGGGGCACATACATCTGAAACTAAATTCAATAAAAACCCTGAGTTTTTTGGTTGGATTGTATATTGCTTAAAGTCTCATATTTATGCAACTTGGGTAATCGGCGAAGGAAGGGCGTAAGGTATACGCGGGAGGACAAGGGGGGGGCAGGCCTGTGCTGGTCAGAACCAGCCACAAACATATAGGGAGGGGAGAGGTTTTCCCCCCCGTCATGGGGCGTCTCCGTCTGTGTCATCCGTCTGTGTTGTCACTGCCGTCGCCGTGGGGGGGTAGTCAAAGGGGGAAGGGGGAAAATTCCCCACGACGACCCAAGCTCGCCATTAGTTTCAGGGAGAAACAACCCCCCCCTAATCACGGGGCCCAAACCCCCGAAAAGGTTGGAGTTGGAATTTGGAAAGGCCCTTTTTAAAGGGGAAGTGGGAATGCCTTATATTTTTTATACCGGTTGCATTTGGGGAAAAGGGGTTTGAAGACGGAGTCTGATCTGAAAATAAGCAGGGACCGATGCGAGGAACATTTTGTCCAAAACTTGTCAAACAACACATTCCGCAACCCGAAGCAATAGCTACTTGTACTGCGAAAGGGCCCAACAGAACAGAGCGAAAACAAAACAAAGTCCCCCTGCGACAAGAAAACCACAGACGACAGACCGACTGCGAGGCGAGGCTCCGCGCGCTATGAAGTTTAAAATATATAAACCCGTTACATCCCCCCGAAATTGGTGAAGCTGGCAGAAATCTTTAAATTTAAAAAAACCCCTTTTATTTCTAAGTGTTTCACAAGTTTTCACTTGTCAGGGACTAAGGAATACCCACAGTGGGAAAGACGATACATTTTTCTTTAACCCCCCTTCTAGGAGATGGGTTTTTTTTTTTGAAAACGTCTCATATTTATGCCCCTTTGGGAATCGAGACGCAGGGAGGGACGTAAGGGCCGACGCGGGGGGGACCCAAGGGGGGGAAGGCCCGTGCTGGGGCAGAACCTGCCACAAGCATTTTTGGGGGGGGCGGGGGTTTCCCCACGTCGTTTGGCCCCTCTCCGTTTTGTGTCTCATCCGTCCTTGTTGTCAAATTTTCGTCGCCGTCGGGGAGGTAGTCAAAGGGGGGGGAGTTTTTTATCTTTTTGGCCATACATTTTAGTTGGGGAGAATTTAAAAACATTTTTTAACGTTGGTTTTTTGATTTTTTCACCGTTTTTTTTCTCTCTCACGCAAAGGGTTTTGGGTCCCCTTTTTTTTCGGAACACGTTTTAGGGGGATTTGTGTGGGGAAATTTAAAAAAGAGCTCGCGAGTAAATTTTCAGCACCCGATCTCGCAACAAATGAAAAAAGTGCCAGCTACGTTTTGTTGTGACTAAAGACGCCAAATTTCTTCTTTTAGAAGAAGGATGGGACAAACTTGGGCACTAGTTGACATAATTTCTCATTTTGTGGGCGCTTTTTTCATCTCGGTTTCCAAACGTCGGCTTTTGGTCACTGCAGGGGGTTTTTAAGACTGTCATCGGGTTTGGGTTGGTGGGTTTTTGTTACATGTGGGGTGTTATGTTTTATGAAAAGCCAAAAGTCCCCCAAGGGTTTTTAAACGTTTATTAAAAATGGGGAAGTAACGATCGTGTTGCTGGGCCTTTTTTAATTTTTGTTTTTCCATATTTTTTAAATTAGAAATAGAAAAGCAAACAAAATTTAACGTTGTGTGTGATAACTTAAAATTTTTAATTAACTAATTTAAAACCCTGTTCTAGAAAACAGAAACTTTTTGTGACTATAATTTCTTTTAGTTTAAATTAAAGTCTATGAAAAGTGTTTTTATTTCCCAAATTTTTATAATCTATAGCTAGTTTTTTGAATAAAACCGTCCCTGTTTTTTTGAAACCCCGGGATATAGGTCAACAAAGCCCCACTCGTCCTCAACACCCCAAACAAACCCCAATAAATTTCATCATTTTTTAAAGGGCAGTGATAATGTAAGCGATATAGATTTTGAATGTATATGTGGGGCCCCAAATGATATTTTTCTACACCTTTTCTCCCAAAACCCCGGTAAAAACTCCCCCCACAGATGAAATGACTGTTAGTTACACCAAAAGTACGCCCGGAAAAGATATTCTAAAAAGCCTGACAAAACGCAAACAGCCAAAAGGGGCCTTTTAAATTTACTGAACAATTTCAATGCCCAAATGGGAAAGAACTTTTTTTTCTTAAAAAAAGGGCCCAAAACTTTGAAAATTTGAATACTCGGGTCAAAAGATAAACGTCGCGCGGTTTTTTATCCCCGAAAAAAGGGAAAAAAGTTTTTGGGTTTCGTAAAATTGATAGTTTTTTTGAGTCCCTTTATCCACGTATAATTTACGAAAAGTATAAGAGCAAAGAAGTGCCAACAATGCCGTCCCCGTCCCCAAAAATTTGTGGGAAAAAACCGAAAAAACCGACTCCCATTTCCCTATTGCAAAAGAAAAACCCGCTGCAGGTGGTCAAAAGTTTGGGGTTTTGCCACCGCAAACTCAACAATCCCAGGTTTTGAAAGGGTTTTAAATCGTATTGCGTTTTTCCCAATACATATCTAAAAAAAACCAGAAATGCGGGTCGGGAGGAAGCATGTCCCTATAGCTAGATGAAAAACCCGGTATGACACACATGGCTAAAGGAAGGTTGACGCATAGGGCTGCAAACCCTTTGACGCTCCTAAATCGGCGGGAAACGTTGTTATCCCTTAAAGGGGTGCACAACGATCTTTTAATATCAATACGAATACAAAAAACAATTGGTTTTTGTCATTATCGGCGTAGGTGGTCCCTTTTAAACAAACTCAAAACTGGCACGGCCTTAGGTCCCGAGGTATACCGATTAAACTAATCAGAAGTTTTAAACATCTCTGGGATTTCCCTCTTTCGAACTTTTTTTCCCCCCCGTAAAGCCAAAAAGGGGTATTTCCAAAAAAATGGAAATGTGGTCGAAATTATTCCCGGTTTTTAAAAAAAGGGAATAGGTTTTAAAAAAAACGAACTACCGTCCTATTCCCTTTTTTGTCAACTTTTTCCCCAAAAAATTTGAAACTATATTGCACTTAAAATTTCCCTTTAAAAATCTTTTGTTCTCTTTAAATTTTTTCAGCACGGATTTGTGCCTAAACGATCCACTTCACAAAAAAGGGGAATTTTTTTTATGTAGCATCAAAAAATCAATAGCCCGGGTCCAAACGGACAAAAAATTTAAAACGGACTTCTCAAGGCATTTGATTCCCGTTTAAACCCCAAAATTACCGGGTTTTCGACCTCTCTGCTCTCGACAAAAATTTCCCCCGCAGCCCCCCAAATAGTGTAAAACCAAATGTTAAAACTCTGTGACGAAAGGGCTAGGAAAACGTTTTGTTTCCCCCCCGGTTTTTTTTATGAGCGTAAATTGGGGAAATTTAGCTGCCATGTTTTTTTGCGGATTTTCTGTTTGTTTTTGTGAAAAATCAAAATTTGGTTTTAAATTTTTTTTTTTTTTAATTTAAACAAATTAAATAAAAAATTAACTTTTTTTTTTTTTAATTATCGTAATTTTAAAAAAAAGGAAAAAAACGTAAAATTGAAATTTTCATGGAAAATAATTTTTTCGTTTTCGCACAAATTTTTTCACAAATATTTAAATTTTTTAAAAAATTTAAGGTTTTTTTGTGAAAAAAACATTATAAAACGGATAAAACAAACTAGGTGTTTATAAGCGAAAAAAATTTAAAAAAAACGTAAAATTGCGTTTTTTTATGAGAAAAGTTATTTTATTACGCCCCAAATTTCACACAAAATATCAATTCATAAATTTTAAAGGTTTTTGTGAAAAAAACCCTTACAATCGGATAAAGCGTAGGGGTTTAAAAAGTCGAAGAATTTTTTTTAAAAAACGAAAAAAATCGAAAAAAAAAACCCTAAAAAATTTCGATTTTTATGAGAAATAAAAATTTTTGATTGGGGCTCAAAAAAGTGGCAGTTTTTTAGTTCGAGATTTCAAAACCCCCTAAAATTTTTTCGCAATCGGGGTAAACCGGGGTTTTGCCCGGAAACGTGGGTTTAAAATTCCGGAAATTTTTTTTCCAGTGTTGTGAAATGGGAAACTTCGCTTCGGCTCGCCCACGCTCATCCAATAATTTTTTTACCCGTTGGGTGGGGGCCCAGGCCATAGGCCCATGTTTTTTTCTTGGGTATAAAGGGGGCTGTAATTTTTTAAATTTCCCCTCGTTACAAGTATACGAATAGTGGAAAGCCCAAAAAGGAAAACACTGTGACAAAGGGATATTTTTTTACCCGATTGGCAAGGGGAGGCCCGTGGGGGCCTAGATTTTTTTTCTTGGGGCCTTAGGGGGCTGTAATTTTTTATTCCCCTCTTTCCAAATAAAAGAATAGTGTAATGCAAAATGGGGAAAAATCTTTGACGAAGGTAGAATATTTTTTCCCACTGGGGCCCCCAAACGACCTTTTTGAAACCCCCCCCACATAGTGTTTTTTCTCCAGCCCCCGCTGCAATTTCCACCGGCTTTCCAAAAAATGCACCCCCGCCAGACATTTCTCTTTTTAACGGGGTATTCCCCGCAGGCCGGGTTTTCCCCCATCCCCCCTTGGCCAGTGCACCCCCACACCGGGGGGGCCTCAACGGGGCCCCCGTTTTGGGCTTGGGGGCAAAAGTTTCCGCTGCTCTCGCTAGACGACCCCCCGGCGGCATTGGGGGCAGCTCCCCCGGAATGTGGACGCCGGGCCAAAGGCGGTTTACACAGGCACCAATTTTTTCCAAACCCCACATTCCAAATTCCCCCCCGCCGGCGGCATTGCACTGGGGGCGGTCTTGGGCCCGCTAAAAATTGTTATTTTCTATTTTTTTTTCAGGAAAGATTATAGTGGGTTTTTGGGAAAACCGCCAAATGAACCGTTTTTTCCCTTTCTGACATCAAGGGGCCCAGTGTATCACGCCAACTTATGAAAAACCTGAGCTAAGTGGGAAGGCAATGGAGGAAGGTTTCTAAATCAACATGTTTGGAAATGGCCTTTTTTAGAGAAGGCTCTCTATTCAAAACCCTAGTTTTTATCCCAATGCAAAAATTTTCGGCCAACCACAAAATCTAAACCCCCCCACCTAGGCCCGTCTGCACCCCCCCTTTCACATTAGTTTCCCACAACAGCCAAAGTTGAAGTAAAATTTTAAACGTTTAAAACGTTATATAATCTAATTAATATTTATTTTTTTTAATTACTGTAAAAACCCGTAAATTTGAATGTATTTTTGTTTTGAGGGCCCATTTCCGTGACCCATGAATCTGCGTGTATTTCGGCAATTTTTGATGGATGGGCCCGTGTCCCTGCCCCTTTGGGAATTTTACTTTTTTTACCTAATATAAATAACCAACTTTTAATAGTGTCCCCCACTCTTACAAAAAAGGGCCCAGTTTTTTAGTTGTTTTTTGTTCCCTTTTTGTAAACTTTTTCCATTTTTAAGGGGGCTATTTCACCTCCTCTCTGCGGAGAAGTAACATCTTTAAAAACCCTTTATCAATGTGAAAAAAAATGAAAAAATGAATAAAAAAAAAGAATTTGGGGTAAACCTTAGCTAAATTTTTAATCGTCCACAATTAGGCCCAGCCCTAACCTGAAAAAATTTGGCCCCTTTGTCCAGCACTTTCCCCAAATCGAGGACGGGGCCGGCCTATAATCAAAAACGCCGAGGAAACAAATGTTTCCCACTGCCCTCAAAAACGATGTAGGATGGGGGGGGGGGCCCTTTCGAGGGAATGGCAAAACTTACTTTCAAAAGTAATTTTAGGTATGTACAAAATTTTCGTTCCCCAAAAAAAGAGCTGGAGGACCTTATTAAGTCTAGTTTCTTTAGGGTAGCCAGGCCAGGGTTTGGCTTTAGCCCCATCCTGGTGCTGGGGGGTTTTTTTGGGGAAAAAATAGTAAAAAAATATAATCGGGGTTCCCAAACGCGAGTCTAAACCTAGAGTTTTCAAAGAGAAAAGAAGAAATGCCTAAAGGCCCCGAAACTCATAATTAAAAAAGAAACACCCAGCTATGTGGTCTACCCGAGGCCTAGGAAACAGGCAATGTTCCCCCCATTCCGTGTTGGAGCCTTTTTCATATTTTGCTATATAGGTAAAGGTTTTGAAAGAAAAAACAACACGGGGGCAGGGCCGGGAAACCCATGACTTAATTCCCTTTTATAAATTTTCTCATTTTCATCATTCAATCATATTTTATATCCCATTATGCCCCATAATTTATGTTCTTTTTTCAATTTTTTTTTTGAAAAAACCCTCAATGCCCTTTACTTTTCTTACTTTTTTTATAAGTTCATAAAAAATGAAACGTTAAGCAAAATCCAATCCAATCGATTTAACCCCGCCGCCCCACAAACCCTTTTTAAAAGCCACCCCCCAGCACAGCGCTGCGGCTTTCTCTCGCCGACGGGAGGGGGTTCCCGTCGGGGGGGAGGCGGACGTTTTTTTTTTCACCGCCCCTTTGGGTTTATTTTTTTGTTGGGCCCCCACATCTAGATGATTTTACACAGCTGGATCATTGTGGAAAGGGCTTCAGCTTTTGTTTCCCCCGCATTGTTTTTTTTTTAAAATTTTTGTTTAAATCCCGGGCCCTTTTTCTGTTCAGTCCAGAAATGAAAGTTTAGCTCGCTCTTTTTTTTTTTCCCTGTTTTTTAGTGAACTTTTTTATCTCAGGGGGGGGGGGGTTTTTTTTTTGCTCCGTTTTTTTTGTTTGTACCGCTTGGGGTACGCCTGTGGCAATCCCTTTTGGCCCCAAATACCCTTTGCCCCCTTTTATAACAACTATTTTAAAATACAGATGATGAAATACCCAGTCCTTGTTTCCAGGTCCTAAAAACCCCATGTTTTAAAACATTGATCCTTCGTACAACTATAGTGAGGTACTCTTTCTCAACATCCGCCACCTGACCCTTGGAATTCAACAGACGGACGAATGTGAAACGAAGTAATCATCAATGAAGGTGATCATATACCTATTCCCACTAGGCTCGTAGTTGGCATCGGTATATATATATATATCTCACATTCCAGCAGAAACACGGAGCCGCAGGAGCCACACAAGTGCTCAAAGTGCACCAAGACATTCAAGACTAAAAGCACTCTAGTCAGTCACGTCAAATACGCCTGCAAAAAACTTGGGAAAAAAATGTAAAAAGTAAGAACTTTAAGGATATTAAATTTCAACATACATCGTTTGCGCAATTCAGAGACGTGGTATCTCCAATGTAATTTAGCATCAAATTCCAAGCTAAGAACGCGAACATATGGTTTAAATTCTAGTTTTTCTAGGGACACACTTCAGATCGAAGAATATGCAGGAGCAGACGTATAAACCTATCCCAGGGTAGCAATTACTCAGGACTGGATCGAGTGGGTTCTTTCAGTGACTGCTTTCCTTACAACCTCTCGCGTCGAGAAGAACGCCTTGAAGAGATTCAAGGTGTTCCATTGTCTTTAATTTCGCAAAGCTTATTATTTTGCATGATGTGCCATTCTTTTTTTTTTTTTTAGATGGATGACATAATAGTTTGTGCAATTGGCTGTGTCCGGCGAAATCGATGCAGTCAAGGCGTAGTCTACGTTTATAAATCTCGGTGTTACTAAAATTAAGCATTTACAAGTGTTCAACTTTGAATTGGACACGCCAAGGGTTATTAAATATGGTTCAAGCCCAACTCTTAAAAAGCCCATTTTGTTGACAATGCCAGCCGTCCGCGATATCGCAATCCCCACACATGTCGCCACAATCGTTTCCATCAACACATTTGAACCCCGGGCTTTGACATCTTACAGCCCTTTACACACTTCCAAGTCCATCTCACTCATCAATTTCTACAAATGGTGGAAGTCTTCCCGCCAAATTGTTTGAGGAGAAACTTCTAACAAAACAACGTGTCACATGTTTAAAGGGCTGTCTGCAACCTAGTTGGACGGCCAATAAAAGTTTGGGGTATAGGTTTTTTGAAGAGTTTTGATCCCATTTAATTCGGGGATAGCTCATTTCATAAAAGGGGTTTTGTCATAATTCTGAGGAAGTTTTAACGAAAATAGCTAACCGTAATAGGGAAAAAAAACTGGATAAAAGGAAAAATGGGAAATGGATGAAGATGATTTTAAATGATGCGGGGAATGACGTAAATGGGAAACGTAAATGTACAAAAAAGATAAATATAGTTGCATGAACTTCCTCCCCAACATCACTTTCATTGGAAAAACGTGGGAATCTCAAGAAGAAAAGAAGGCCGCAATGCACATGAAGAAAATGGACCCCAAAGATGTGCTAGATAAAGATAATTGGTCCCTACTATTCAGAAATTTTAAAAACCAGTTTTTATAAACTAAACGCCATCTCTATACAACATAAAACAGCACAGAAACCAGCACCATATAGTGTGTCCAAGCCTCTAATCTCGCACCAACAGAAGCAAGCACCGAACAAACATAACTGCAAAAACCCTGTGCGGACGGAATAGACGCAGAACAACACTGAGGTCCAAAACGCTTTACTGAGTAGCAACAAAACCTTTCCAGTCTGGACGGAACGACAATCTCTTAAAGATAACAGACGTGTAACTGAACACGTTCAGCAGAAACAGAAGCCAACGCCATGTCTGTGGGGGTCCGAACAAGAGCGGAACTAAGTTATTAGAAATTAGTTTTAGGCCGCTTTAAGAGCAAAGATTATTCGCGCCTCCAAGATATTTGTTTATTATGCTGAAGAGTTAACAAAAATAAAAAGAGCGGAAAAAGTATAGCACTAAACCGCGTCTAAGCCCTTTATCTCACATTGAAACAACTCCGCACTTTCTGAACATCAACTCCTCTGGCTGCACGGACGGAGCACAAGTCTGAGATGACGAGCGCTTCTCTGACAAGCCGGACAGAATAAAGAGATAACTAAACCATCCAGTCTGAACAGATTAGACAACCTCCTGAAGATAACACACATTAAACAGAATGCTGAATGAAACGAGGACACAGCAAAGACTTGAAAAAGAAACAAATACAGTAAAAACAGAAGCTAACGCTGAGTACTGTGGCCGCCTAATGAGACCAGAGCGAAGAGCGCGGAAAAAACAGTCCGCCTGGGACAAGAAAACAGACCAACTGCAAGGCCAGGCTCTCTGCTGTCCCGAGTGCGTGCAAGAAGTCGTCAAAAGGTGCGGGGCGGCGAGGTCATATCGAAGCTGCACGCAAGGTGCATTGACGTTTTTGCAAATCATGTTGAACGTAAGGGTACAAAAAAAGAAATATATATTTTGCATGAACTTCCTCCCAAGATCACTACTCATTGGAGAAACGTGGGCATCCCAAGAAGAAAAGAAGGCCGCAATGCACATGAAGCAAATGAACTCCAAGATGTGCTAGATAAAGATAATAGGTCCCAACTATTCAGTAATTTAAACCAGTTTTATAAACTAAACTTCATGATAGTAAAGCACTGTATTACGTGCAGCATAATAATCCAGAAAAAAAATAACATTGGATTGCTGACAGACTTCACTGATGGTAAAGTATTCAAAAACAACCAGTTATTTCAAAAAATCCTGAAGTATTTCGTTTTATATCATACGAAGATAGTTTTGAAGTTATAAACCCTGGTTTGGCAAAATAACACAAAATTCTTGCAATCTACTTAAGTCTAGGCAATTTGCATAGGCCTACCCACTCAAGTCGCAAATCGACACCATTCAACTGGTAGCACCTGCAAAGAGAAAAAATTTTAATTTTTTTTGACAAGGATATAACTCATTTATGTTGATATTTTATCATTGATCTAAGCAACTTAAGGCTTATGAAGGATACGAAAATGTTTCGCCCTCAGAACAATCACATGTATGATGAATCCATTCGACGGTTAGCCACAGATTGATTGCCAATTCGACCTTGGGTCAAGCATAACTCCATAGTCAACGAACTTGAGTATTTTCATGCGTATGCTCCAGGTCTACCCCTATGCCTTGGTCATGATTTATTGGAAGGAGTCGTGCAGTATGATTTGGCGTTTTTGAAATTTAAAAATTTCATAAAAGTTAAAATGGTTCCCTATGACCAAATTTAACCAAAAAAATTATAAATGAAAATTTAAAAAATTCTTTTCAGATGCCATTATTCAAAGTGTGCCTGATGGAAAGAAGTCGCATTGTACTGATTCGGGCGGAGCACTTAAAGGTACTCATTAGTAAGAAGACCCTCCATTTGAATCACAACGCATTAAACGCTAAGTCTATCGGACCAATAGTTTTTTGTACACGAAGCTTCAAATTAGCGGCGTCGGGGGGCCTACCGCCAAAAATAAGTATTGCTCTTGTCCCGGGACTATTTCTTAGGGTTTAAAAACTAAAGTGATGCAAATTTCATAAAAGAAAAAAAAAACAGGTAGAAGCCTCGCCTCAAAACAAGCAGCAAGAGCTGGCCCTAAAACCCCCACAAGTACAACAGCAAACAATTGCCAAGGCTTTTCAAAATCAAACCAAAATGGCACATGAGTCCCTTTGCCATCTCAGGGTGGTCATGTGACATGACCATCCTGTGGCTAAGAAAATCACAAGGTGAGTTGATCTAAGCTTTAAGCTTAAACCAAGATCATGTTGATTAATGCATTTTTGTTTGTATTTCAGGTTAATTGCAGAATGGATATGCACGGATTTGCAACCCTCTTCCGTTGTCGAGGAAAATGGTTTTGGCCAATTGATGCATGAGCTCGACCCGATTAAGCATTCCGTCCAGGACCACAAATTTTCCCAATACGCAATTCCACAATTGTACAAAGATGCGCTAGAATCGATACAACTAAGGTTTTACTGAATGTGCAGAGAAAATACAATAAATGTCCTTTACTTCAGTTGTTTGGACATCGAGGGCACAAAGTCATACATCTCACTTACATATGCCACTTTATGGATGAGAACTAACAAATTATCAGCTTCTGTCTGGGGAACACTCATTTTCCCGGAGCACATACATCTGAAGCTAACTTCAATAAAATCACTGAGTTTGGATTGGATTGGATATTGCTTAATGTCTCATATTTATGCAATTTGGCTAATCGAGACGAAGGAAGGGACGTAAGGTATGACGCGGGGGGACAAGGGGAGGACAGGCCTGTGCTGGTCAGAACCAGCCACAAGCATATAGGGTGGGCAGAGGTTCCCCCACGTCGTGGTCGTCTCCGTCTGTGTCATTCGTCTCGTGTTGTCACTGCCGTCGCCGTGGGGGGGTAGTCAAAGGAAGGGAAAGTTCCCCGACGACGACCCAAGCTCGCCATTAGTTTCAGGGAGGAACAACTCCCCTAATCACGGGCCAAACCACGAGAAGGTTGCGAGTTGGAATTTGATGGCCCTTTAAGGCAGAAGTGGTAATAGCGTTATCATTTGTATACCGGTTAGCATTTGGGAATGAGTTCGAAGACGGAGCTCTGATCATGAAGTAAGCAAGCAAAACGATGCGAGGACATTTCAGTCAAGACTTGTACAAACAACACATTCAGCAGCAACAGAAGCAATAGCTACTTGTACTGCGAAGGCCTAACAAGAACAGAGCGAAGACAAAACACGTCCCCCTGCGACAAGAACACCACAGACGACAGACCGACTGCGAGGCGAGGCTGCCGCTGCGCTATGAAGTGAACTATATAGAACCCGTGTACAGTCACGAAATATGGTGAAGCTGGCAGAAATCTTTAAATTTAAAACCTCTTGTATTGCTAAGTGTTTCACAAGTTGTTCACTTGTCAGGTAGCTACAGGAATACCCACAGTGAATGACGATACATTTTACTTTAACCCCATTCTAGGAGATGGATTTTTTGATTAGATACGTCTCATATTTATGCAATTTGGCTAATCGAGACGCAGGGAGGGACGTAAGGGCCGACGCGGGGGGACAAGGGGTGGACAGGCCTGTGCTGGTCAGAACCTGCCACAAGCATATGGGGAGGGCAGGGGTTCCCCCACGTCGTGGTCGTCTCCGTCTGTGTCATCATCCGTCCTTGTTGTCATTGTCGTCGCCGTCGGGGAGGTAGTCAAAGGGGAGGGAGTTTTTATCTTTTCGGCCAAACATTGAGTTGGGCAGAATGGCAATCATTTCTAACATTGGTTTTTGATTTTCTTCCGTTTCTTTCTCTCTCACGCAAAGGGCTGGATCCTTTTATGTTCGGAACACGTTGAGGTAGATTTGTGTGGTTAATTGAATTTGAGCTCGCGAGTATTGTCAGCACTGATCTCGCAGACAGTGAAGAAAGGACCAGCTACAGTTTGTTGTGACTATTGACGCCAATTGCTTGCTTTTAGAAGAAGGATGCACAAACTTGACACTAGTTGACATATTTCTCATTTTGTGTCGCATTCTGTCAGTCTCGGTCCAGCAGTCGGCTGTGGTCACTGCAGGTGTTAAGACTGTCATCGCTTGGATTGGTGCGTTTATAGTTACATAGTGTAGTGTTAGTGTTTGATGAAACGCAATAGTCTTAAGGTTTTTAGCGTGTAATTAATATGGAGAAGTAACGATCGTGTTGCTGTGGCACTTTTTAATTTTAGTTTCATATTTTAAGTTAGAACTAGAAAAAGCAAACAAATTATAACGTTGTGTGTGATAACTTAATTATAAATTAACTAATAAACCATGTTCTAGAATCTAGATGCTTAATTTGTGACTATAAGTGCGTGTTTTGTTTAAGTCTATGTCTATGAACAGTGTTTTTATTGCCAACGTTTATTATAATCTATAGCTAGTTTTATTGAATAATACCGTCATGTTTCGACCCTGGGATATAGGTCAACAAGGCCCCAGCTCGTCCTCAACACCCCATACACCTAACGCCAACTTCATCATTTGTTAAGGACAGTGATAATGAAAGCGATATAGATGTATTGAATGTATATGTGGAAGACAACAATGATAGTTTTACTACACCAGTATCTCCTAAAACCCCGGTAAGAACTCCACCCACAGATGAAATGACTGGAAGTACACCGAAACGTACGCCCGGAAGAAGATATTCTAACAAGACACTGACAAAACGCAAACAGCAAATGGTGCTTAATTTACTGAACAATTTCAATGCCAAGGGAGAACGAACGTTTCTTCTTAAAACGTCCAAAGCTTTGAAAGTAGAATACTCGACCGTCAAAAAGATATCGTCGCGCGGTGTTAAAACACCGAAACAAGTAAAAAAGTTATGCTTTCGTAAAATTGATAGTTTTATGTGTGACTTGATCCGACGTATAATTTACGAAATGTATAAGAGCAAAGAAGTGCCAACAATGCCGTCCCTGTACTCAAAATTAGTGAAGAAAACCGAAAACACCGACTGCGAGTTTCCTTATTGCAAACGAACACTGCTGCAGGTGGTCAAAAGTTTGGCGTTTCGCCACCGCAAACTCAACAATCGCCAGGTTTTGATGGAGTTAACTCGTATTTCGTCGTTTCGATATACATATCTAAGAAAAATCCAGAAATGCAGATCGGGAGGTATGCATGTCATATAGCTAGATGAAACCTGGTATGACACACATGGCTAAAGGAAAGGTTGACAGCAGTAGGTACTGCACCTTCGATGCTCCTAAATCGCGCGGAGAGCGAGTGATTATCCTTAGGGATGCACATCGATACTTCAATATCAATATGAAATATACGAATATCAATATGGTTATGTCATTATCGACGTAGAGTGGTCTATAAACAAACTCAAATCTGGCACGGCCTTAGGTCCTGATGGTATACCGATTAAACTAATCAAAAGTTGTAAACATCTCTGGCAGTCCCCCTTTCGAAGCTTTTTTCCAACTGTATGCAAAAGGCGTATTTCCAAAAAAGTGGAAGTGTGGTCGAGTTATTCCGGTTTTAAAGAACGGAAGTAGGTTCAAAGTAACGAACTACCGTCCTATTACTTTATTGTCAACTTTTTCCCAAAATATTTGAATCTATATTGCACTGTAAATTTCTTAAACATGCTTCATGTTCTCTTTCAATTTCTCAGCACGGATTTGTGCCTAAACGATCCACTGTCACAAATATAGGAATTTTTTGATGTATCATCAAATATCAATAGCGGGCTCCAAACGGACACCATTTATACGGACTTCTCAAAGGCATTTGATTCAGTTGACCACAGTTACCGGCTTACGACCTCTCTGCTCTCGATCAAGAATTCCCAGCAGCCAGCCAAATAGTGTAATGCATAATGTGAAAACTCTGTGACGAAGGTACTAGGAAAACGCTTAAGTCCCGCCGCGTTGTTGGATGAGCGTAATTGGTGAATTGAGCTGCCATGTGTTTTGCGGATTTTCTGTTGTTCTGTGAAAAAATCAGAACTTTGTTTAAATTTTTTTTTTAATTAAATCAAATTAAATTAAATAAACTTATTTTTTTTAAATTTATCGTAATTTTAAAAAAGGAAAAAATCGTAATATTGAAATTTTCATAAGAAATAATTATTCGATTACGCACAAATTTTACACGAATATATTAATTCTTAAAATTAAGGTTCTGTGAAAAAATCATTATAATCGGATAAAGCATCTAGGTGTTATAAGCAGAAGAAATTTAAAAAATCGTAAAATTGCGATTTTCATGAGAAATAGTTATTTGATTACGCTCAAATTTCACACGAATATATCAATTCATAAAATTAAGGTTCTGTGAAAAAATCATTACAATCGGATAAAGCATGTAGGAGTTATAAGTCGAAGAATTTTTTTAAAAATCGAAAAAAAATCGAAAAAAAATCGTAAAATTGCGATTTTCATGAGAAATAATTTTTCGATTGCGCTCAAAAACGTGGCAGTTCTTAGTTCAGAGATTTCAAAGGCCTCCATAAAATTTCATCGCAATCGGAGTATCGGTTTAGCCGGAATCGTGTTAACATTCCGGATTTTTTTCTCCAGTGTAGTGAAATGGAATCTTCGCTTCGCTCGCTACGCTCATCCAATAATTATTTTACCCGATTGGTGAGGCTAGGCCAGTAGGCCTATGATTTTGTTCTTGCCATTTTGGTGGCTGTAATTTTGATTCCACTCGTTACAAGTAAACGAATAGTGTAATGCAAAATGTGAAAACTCTTTGACGAAGGTATGAATATTTTACCCGACTGGTCCAAACGACACTGTTGAACCGCCACATAGTGTTTTGCTGCCAGACACCGCTGCATTGCCACCGGCTTTCAACAATGCACCACCGCCAGACATTTCTCTGGCAACGGCTATTGGCCAACCGCAGGCCGTTGCTCCATCACCACTTGGCGCAGTGCACCAACCACACCGTTTCCTCAACTGGCCACCGTTGGACGTGGTGGCAATGTTGCCGCGTGCTCTCGCTAGACGACCCTCGGCGGCATTGGGTGCAGCTCCCGGTAATGTGGACGCGTCCAACGGCGTCACACATGGCACAATTGTTTCACCGCACATTCTAATTCCGCCGCCGGCGGCCATTGCACTGGTGGCGGTCATTGACCCGCTACTAATTGTAATGTTCTATTTTTACAGGAATGATTGATAGTGGGTTTGGGACACAGCAAGTGAACCGTTTACTTACTGCCATCAATGTGCCCAGTGTATCACACCAACTTATGAAAAACCATGAGCGTAAAGTGGGACCGGCAATGGAGGAAGTTGCTAGATCAACATGTTTGGAAATGGCATTTCTAGAGAAGGAGCTCTCTATTCAATCCCCAGTTGTTATCCCAATGCAAAATTTTCGACCAACCACAACATCTACCCCTTCACCTAGGCCTAGTCTGCACCACCCATTTCACATTAGTCCTACAACAGCCAATGTTGAAGTAATTTAATCGTTTAATCGTTACTATAATCTAATTAATATTTATTATTTAATTAGCTGTAAACCTGTAATTAGAAATGTAATTTAGTTATTGAAGGCCTATGCCGTGACCCATGACATCTGCGATGTATTTCGCAATTTAGATGGATGGCCAGGTGTCGTGCCACTTTGAATAGTTACTTATTTACTACTACTATAATATAACCACACTTTTAATAGTGTCTTACTCTTACATATAGGCCTAGTTGTTAGTTGTTTTTTGTATCTGTTCTGTATCTTCCATATTTTTAAGACTATTTCACATCCTCTCTGCGGAGAAGTAACATCTGTTAAAAACATGATCAATGTGAAATAAATGAATAAATGAATAAAAAATAAAGAATTGGGCCTGAGCCTCTAGCTGAATTTAATACGTCCACAAGTAGGCCTAGCCATATACTACCTGAACAAAGAAGGCCTTCGTCAGCACTTTCTCAAATCGAGGACGGGTCCGAGCATATGTTGCTAAAAACGCCGAGGAAACAAATGGTGCCCACTGCCGTCAAAATCGATGTAGGATGGCAAATGCGAGGCAATGGCAAATAACTTACTACAAAAGTAATTCAGGTATGTAGCAAAGTTTTCGTTCCTAAAACAGAGCTGGGAGGACCTTATTAAGTCTAGTTGCATTTAGGCTAGGCCTAGGCTCAGGTTAGGCCTTAGCCCTATCCTGGTGCTGGTGGTTTTGGGGGAAAATAATAATAAAATAATATAATCGGGGTCTAAACGCGAGTCTAAACCTAGGGTTTCAAAGAGAACGAAGAAATGCCTAAGGCCTGATCTACATAATTAAACAAGGGTCACCTCAGCTGCTATGTGGTCTACCTGAGGCCTAGGAATCAGTCAATGTTGCCCCCATTCCATGTTGGAGCCTTGTTCATGTTTTGCTATATAGGATAACGGTTAGAAAGAAAAACAACACGAATACAGGCCTGCAGCCCATGACTATAATTCATTTTATAATTTGCTCATTATCATCATATCATCATATTATTATCATCATTATGCTCATAATTCATGTTCTTTTGTCACATTGTTTTTTTGAAAATCCTCAATGCCCTTTACTTACTTACTTTATTATAAGTGCATAAAAATATGAGACGTTAAGCAATATCCAATCCAATCGATATGAACTCGCCGCCCCACACCTTTTGAATGCCACCTCTAGCACAGCGCTGCGGCTGTCTCTCGCAGACGGTATGTTATTCTTGTCGCAGGCGGACGTGTTTTGTCACCGCTCTTGGTTCAGTTCTTGTTGGGCCCCCACAGTGCTAGATGAGTGACACAGCTGGATCAGTTGTGGAAGGTCATTCAGCTATGTTCTCGCATTGTTTTATTAAATTTGTGTTAACTCCCGGACTTTATCTGTTCAGTCCAGACTGAAAGTTTAGCTCGCTCTTACTTTTGCCCTGTTTGTTCGTGAAGCATTTGTTATCTCAGTGTTGTGCTCCGTTTGTTTTGTTTGTACCGCTTGGGGTACGACCTGTGGCAAAACATATGCCGAGTACACTTTGCCACTTATATAACAAGCTATTTGAACTACAGATGATGAACTACTAAGTCCAGTTGTTTCCAGGTCGTAATAACCGATGTTAAAAGCATTGATCTCTTTTGCACCAATTCTATGTAAGTCTAGGCCAACATCAATTGGCTCGGGCGTAGCCGGTCTTGCTACTAGTAGCCCCATGCCTGACTTGTAGGATAGGCCTTCTGATGCTTGACTTCGCAAGCTCACGTTGTCTCGCTGTGCCTTTAAAAAAAGACGGCGCTTCTTATTGGTCGTGGATGACTGTATTATTTTGTCCGCCTTTATCTTGTTATCAAGTTTCTGTCTATAGTCAATGGTATTTTCCCCTGGTGAAAGGCCTAGTTTCTCATTGACAGAGATCAAGTATGACGACCCAACATTGACCTGGCTTACAGCGGCTGAAACTCGAAAGTCATTATACTCTGTACCGCTGTAGAATTTAGATTTAGGATTTTTTGCGGCAATTGCAGAGTTTAACGCTTCATTGGACTGTGTAGAAGCGCACGGTGCAATTTTTTCAGCATTATTAGCAAATCTCCTAAACAGTTCCTTCAACCCCACTTCTAACTTCTCCCCACTCAATGGTTTCCCTCCTGGTAAATAACTATGTTTTGCTAAGGGATCTTCTTTAAATCGACACCATTCTCCACACCCGTCATGTCGCCCAAATGCATGGTTGGGAATGTTATTGATCGCTAGTTCAAGTCCCACGGGGTTCCCTTTGTTTTGAAAAACAGGTTATCCAAAACAACGTTTCAGGTAGGTTATGACGGGGTGGTTAGAGATCTACAACCCTGATTTTTAAGTCTGTACAGACCAGAACTAACACCTTTTTTGCAGTGGTTTAGATCTGACCATTTTATGATAGTAAACTCAGTATTAACTTTCTTCAGAGCAGCCATGGTAGATGAATCATCATCTCCTACTAAAATGTTAACACCCATTCCTGCTTCTTCCAGTATCTTGCTGTTGGTAACTAGCTGGACAGCGATATCTGTTTCCATCCCTTTAGCACTCCCGTGCCAGTTCAATCGGCAGTCGTGCTTGTCCTTCGGAGCTCCTCGCTCGCATCGCCTGCACTTCTTACATCTTGTAGTGTAGCCAAGGATTTTACTGGTATGGAAACCCATGATTGCTCCATGACCTGCACAAAAACACCAAAATCACAAAATTAGAATCATTACTGTGTTGAAATGGTGGTCTGCTACACAGCTAGTCATGGGCTGCAGGCCTGTAGGCCTATTCGTGTTGTTTTTCTAACCGTTATCCTACATAGCAAAACATGAACAAGGCTCCAACATGGAATGATAATAATTTTTTTATTTTTATAATTTGTATTCAAAAGCTTATTTCCACTAACATTGATTTTGTCTTTCAAGAAACACATGAGACAAATAAATTGATGGCAGTTGATCTATGCAAATCACTTCAATTCGCAAGACAGCTGACTTCTGGCCTATCTACGTCCACCTCTCAACCGCACACTAGGCATAATTCTACTTCGAGTGGCTCCGGGCCAGAGGTTTCCAGATCTGCACAGGTGAATTTGGAACTCTCATCTAGCACTGCGGGGGCCCAACAAAAACTGAACGAAGAGCGGTGACAAAACGCGTCCACCTGCGACAAGAAGACAAGACTGCAAGAGGCAGCCGCAGCCCTGTGCTAGAGGTGGCATTCAAAAGGTGCGGGGCGGTGAGGTCATATCGATGCTGCAAGTTAAGTGCATTAAGGTTTTTCAAAATAACAATGTGACAAAAGAAGGCTCGTTGGTCTTGTGGTTAGCGTATCTGCTTCCAATGCAGAAGGTCCAGGGTTCGATTCCCGCCGAAGTCAGAAGTTTTTGAACTTCTGATTTGGACTCAAGTCCATCAGTTCTTGTCTTAGGAGTTTGTAAACCGTGACTTTTAACGTAAACGATTGATTAGATATTGTTAAACTTCTCATATTTATGCAACTTGGCTAATCGAGACGAAGGGAGGGAAGTAAGGGATAACGCGGGGGGACAAGGGGTGGACAGGCCTATGCTGGTCAGAACCAGCCACAAGCGTATGGGAGGGCAGGGGTTCCCCTACGTCGTGGTCGTCTCCGTCTGTGTCTTTATCCGTCCGTGTTGTCATTGTCGTCGCCGTCGGGGAGGTTGTCAAAGGGTAGGGGAAAGTTCCTCGACGACGACCCAGAGCTCGCCATTAGTTTCAGGGAGAAAAACTCCCTAAATCACGGGCCAAACCACGAGAAGGTTGCGAGTTGGAATTTGATGGCCCCCCTGAAGTCAAACCCTACTGCACCGAGAAAGTGTTTGAATGTGTAGCAGGTTCATGGCGCTCTCTCGTTCAGCACTTTATTATTCTCTCTTTCCACCGTTCCCCTCTTGGTGACTTAAATATATTTCTCTCCAAGCTTGATGAAGTGCTCATCCTTCTCACCAGCAGACTTAGTCTTATGCAGTGACCACAATGTGGACCTTCTTATCCAATCGCCATCCCGATATAAACTGCTCGATCTGGTCCACTCCTTCAATATCATTGAAACCATTGATATACCAACCCGTGTCACTGTCACAAGCAGCTCTCTTATTGACATCATTTTCACTTCTCTCTACCCAGCATTGTTTTCCGTCAGCTCTACTGACCCTGGCCTGTCTGACCACGACCTCCTCACTTTCAACCTTTATCTCTCCAAAATCCCCCCCCACCCCCAAAAAAAAATGAAGGTAATGAAACGCTCTTTCAGTCCCAACAATAGATACAACTATGTAGCACGGCTTAGTGCAAGAAAAGTGGCAGTCACTGCCAACTCCCGAAGATGCAGATGAACTCTTCTCTAGTTTTCTTACCACTTTCCTTTATCACTTCAATAAATCATTTCCGCTAAAAAGCTGTCCTCGCTTTAAAACCAAAGTCAATTCCTGGATCACACAGGAACTGCGATCTAAAGCTCAGACCTTGTGATCCCTTCATTTCGAACTGAAGTCGTCGAACAACTCGACTAGTAAACAACAAAATCGTGATTTAAAAAAGTCTCATGCTAGAAACATTCTCCCAGCTAAACTTTACTATAACGACTCCTTGATATCAGAATCTAAGAACACCTCAAAAGCTATTTGGTCAAAGGGAAAGGGTTCCCCGACGACGACCCAGAGCTCGCCATTAGTTTCAGGGAGTGAAACTCCCCTATTCACGGGCCAAACCGCGAGAAGGTGTCGAGTTGGAATTTGAAGGCCTTCAAAATCGAGACAGCCAATGGTCTATCCGTCACCAAAACCCGCTCTAACTGTCAAGGGACGCGCATAAGAGAGATGGCCAAACAGAGATCATCAAAATGTCAATGTAACTATCAAGAACTAATTATTTGTAAATAATAAACTACCTACAAGTAACTATAAGTGTACGTAAGTTTATAAAATGGTGTCAGAATAAAAACTACGAGTTAGAAGATGGCAAGTAAACTACTCGCCGCCTCCGAACTTCGAGGAAGGTCCGGATCCCGCCACGGCTTGGGCCAGGTGGAAACAAAGGTATGAAATTTATTACGAAGCTACGCAGCTGCATACCAAACATAGGACAACAGCGAGCAGACTTGTTGCATGTGATAGGAGAGGAGGGTCTGGAACTATATAATACGTTAACTATTCCCGAAACTGATGACTATCTAACACCAACTGTAATATTAGAAGCTCTAAGTAAACATTATGAACCATTTAAAACGTCACATACCATAGGCATGCCAGGAAAATGTTGTCCCGGTAACCTCTAACGACCTACCTAATCTACCATTTCCAGTCATCATCTGCTGCAACACATGATCGCAATTCTCAACCTGTTGTTTGTACAAATAACAGTTTCCCTCACGACACTAAAGAAGTGTGCACCGAGATAACGCAAAAGTTGAAACGACCAAATAAATTTGCTGACTGTACGAAACAGATTGCAAGCATCCAGTTTGAACATGAAGAATGGATGAAATTCTTTAATGGAAGACGGTTCATTTATGGACGTTATTCTCAAGCCTTCTTACACAATTTTTTAAGATCTGATCCACTCAAATGTATTTTGAACATCAGGAAGACTCCTTACCCTAAAAGAGGATTTACAGTTATTCATGGCTACTGTAGTCATGATGGGATGTCAAAGATTTTCGTTTGTTTCACTTAAAACAAAACTGTAGAAGGCGGGCCATTGCTTTTTGATGTTTTTTCGTCAAGAAACGCAATTTGTCACAAAGAAATTCGCACAAAACACCTGAATGGCATTTACAGGGAATTAGAAAAGAAACAATTGCAGTTCCAAATGGCATATGCATATGGAGTTGAAAAAATTCTAAACGCCGACCCTGGTATAAAACCAGGAATAAAATCCAATGATGTTTACAGAACTGTGCGAAAATAAATATTGATGGCACACGATCTAGATGCTGATGATTTTATAGACGTGTACAAAATGCAGAAGGAGTCATTTAACCGTGACACAAAGGAGAGTTCATCCAAGAGATTGGCATACCATTTCATGTTTATACCTTCAGCAAGGAACAACAAGATTAAGCACAAGAAACAAACAAAGAAACATCTGGGAAGGAAATCAACGCTCTCATTGTGACCAATGTGATAAATCAATTAATCTAAAAACCAACTTAAGCAGGCACAGTCTAACTCACACAGGTAAGCGACCCTTTGGCTGTGTGACGTGCAACTTTAAATTCAGTCAAAAGGCAAGCCTTGAAAGACATATGCGAATCCACACTGGAGTCAAACCTTTCGATTGTGAAGTGTGCGGAGAAAGTTTCAGATTTAGCAGTAATGTGACGAGGCATTTCAGAGAACACTAGATTATATAATTATTTATTTATTTAAATGCTCAATTTCTATGTACAGCAGTGCTGTTTGGTGTTTAGTGTGACCACCTACCTTATTTATCCAAAGAGAAGGCTAATGTACCTTGAATTTAAGACGACCCTCAATTTCAGGAATTTAAAACTGGGGAAAAATATTTCAACATAGTACTTAAATAAAAATATTTATTCATGTAAACATTAGGGATGTAATCGATTCATAAAAATTGAAATCGATCATTGTAACCGAGGAATCGATTCAATTCACGGAAAAGGCACCGTCCAGGATGGCAATGCGGTTAGCATAGAGTATTTTGAAAATGCTACTAAAACAAACCTACATTGCATACGAGTAGGGCCTTGTTTGTAATGCATACCTGCAAGACAATGATGAGTTTGATAATGGATACTGGAGCTGAAGTAAACATTCTACCGGCATTAGGGTCTATTTAGAATTTCCCCACGTCAAAATACTGCAACAGATTGAAAATATCCAAAAAGATATAAAAAAAAGAAAAAAAAACAACAACAACAACAACAACAACAACAACAACAACAACAACAACGGCACAACACGACACAATACACAATAGTGGCCAGAGAAGAAGAATATCACAGGGCGATGGAGGTTGTACGCAAAAAAGAAGAAACGGACAGGGCGAGGGCTGAGACAGAAGACGAGTCTGAGACTCTTAGATTGATAGATGATAGAGGAATTCAAAGAAAACATTTTCAAGACAGAAATTTGAATTGGAATTCAAAAAATAGACCAAAAGTGTATTTGATATTGCTTAACGTCTCATATTTATGCATTTTGGGCTAATCGAGGACGAAGGGAGGGACGTAAGGGGTGATGCGGGGGGACAAGGGGTGGACAGGCCTGTGCTGGTTAGAACCAACCACAAGCGTATGGGGAGGGCAGGGGTATCTCCACGTAGTGGTCGTCTTCGTCTGTGTCATCATCCGTCCGTGTTGTCATTGTCGTATCCGTCGGGGAGGTAGTCCAAGGGAAGTGGAAAGTTCCCCGACGACGACCCAGAGCTCCCATTATTTTCTGGAAGTGAAACTCCCCTAATCACGGGCCAAACCAAGAGAACGTTGCAAAGAGAAGGGGAAAGTTGCCCGACGACGACCCAGAGCTCGCCATTAGTTTCAGGGAGTTAAACTCCCCTAATCACACGCCAAACCTCGAGAAGGTTGCGAGTTGGAATTTGATGGCACCAGAAGTGTAGTTAGGGCCTTTTTGCTTAGTAGGCAGTATAGACTACAGTATGTACTTAAAAAATTAAAAGGAACGAATTTCACTATAGTGTCTTGAGCACTACTAAGGGTACAGCACGTGTAGTGGACGTCAATTGTACCAACGCTTGCCTGTCAAGCAGGGCAGAATAAAGAGCGAACAAAACCTTCCAGTGTAGACAGAACAAACAACCTTTTAAAGTAAATAAACATTAAACAGAATGATGCAAGGAAATAAGAGCCAAGATTTGCTCAAACAACACTTTCAGTAGTAATTGAAACTAACTCCCGTGTACAGAAGGAGCCCTATGAGATCAGAACGAAGAGCTCACACAAAACACGTCCACCTCGCATAAGACAACGGGCCTACTGAGAGGCGAAGCTCCACTCCACTGGGTGCATGCAAGAGATAGTCAAAAGGTGCGGGGCGGCGATGTCATATCGACGCCGCGCGTGAAGTGCTTTGTTGGGGGGGTTTTAAAATCCAATTTATGACAATAGCACGGGCTTTAAGGTGTGTAAATAATTGTTTGCGAGTGATTTTCTATTTGTGCACTAAGGTTAGGTAGTAAATACTATATTGTCGCAGATGTTGACATCCCAAAATTTCTTAAAATCCACTTTTGACGCCAGGGAAAATTAAAAACTGAACAGCACATATGCAAATGGCCTAGTGAATGAAAACAGGCTTGTGTCATACTCGTCCTACGCGTAAGAAAACACGACGGCCAGACGTTTAGCTCCGGGGCCAGGCCGGGAAGATAGTCGAGTTCCCCTGGCATGTCGGGATATACGAGGTGCTGCCTGGCACTGGAACTACAATACAGATTTGTAGTGGAACCCTCATCAAAACCCAAGTTGTTTCTGGTAAGATTCTCACATTGAAGCAAAGCGAGTTCGAATCATTCATTCTGCTAACATGTACTCTACAACACTATTACACCAAGCTGCAATTATCTATCGCACTGTGCATTGTGTTTATCTTAGCCGCCCACTGTTTCTAGCATGAATCAACCCAGAGCAAGAAAGCTGCGAGTCTGTACAAGGTGTCTGCCGGCAAGCACCTCAGACCCTGGGACGATGACACTAGTGTGCAGAAGAGGAATGTCTCAAGGTTGTGGTACACGAGTTGTTTCAGAGGACAAAACACGTAGAAGTGTGTTTTTTCTTTGGACAAAGACTTGTTTTTAATTTGAGCCTCGAACCAGCATAGACATTAGACAACCTTACCATAGAGTGTGGCTCGTTGTTCTTGTTGTTAGCGTATCTGCTTCCAATGCAGAAGGTCCAGGGTTCGATTCCCGCCAAAGTAAGAAGTTTTTTAACTTCTGATTTGAACTCAAGTCCATCAATTCGTGTCTTAGGAGTTTGTAAACGGTGACTTTGGAGCCGTCCTAGCAACGAAGGACATAATAAATTCAGAGTTGTTCAGTTTGTTTTAAGTAAGTTAATAATGGCTGCATTTTCCGACGAGGAAACGTCACTCCTTATCAAAATTCTTGGCCAGCCTGAAATACAAAATAAATTTAAAAGCCAGAAGAAAAGCCATGCCAAAATATGGAAGGAAATAGCATCTCAGCCAAGCACGTGCAGCGGCGGAAAATATTCAAGAACGCACCAACAATGCAAGGATCGAATGGGCAACTTGAAAAAGAAGTTCTTCGACATAAAACGGGAACTAAGGTCCAGAGATCCTACCCCCTCCTGGACCTTTTGGGAAGATATGAATGTTGTATTCGGTCCCAGACCTACAGCCAACCCGCACACACTTGTGGACACATTGGACGACGACGAGGACGATAGCTTTGACAGCAGCAATACTTAAATGCCACAGTAAGTAACACTTACCCATGTTAGACTAATTAATATTTTAAACATTCAGGTATAGGCCTACCTGTTTGGCCTACTTGTTTGTTTTTGGTAGCAAAGAAGACCGTCAATCATATATTGATTTGGAAAAAGAAGATGAAACACCCGTGAAACAGGTAGAAATCGAAATGGTAAGGTTAACTTTTGATATCAGGCACCACAAAGCACTTCCCTAATGTGCATACAAATTATACATTATACATATCGAGATAAAGTTATATTATATTTTGCATGTTGGCTGCTGTCCTTTTTCACATGCTGGTTTTGCACATTTGTCTGCTACTTCGTTACCTAAGATCCCGCAATGACCAGGGACCCAACAAAATACTAGCTCGGGTGTTTCTTCTTCTGTTTTTTTTCTGTTTGTTCCCGCTCTACCGGGTAAACGGCATATGCGATATTGATGAAAATTGGAGAGGACCTTCGAAATCTCTAAACTTAGACTTGCCACGTTTTTGGGTACAATCGAAGAAATATTTCTAATGAATAACGTACTTTTACGATTTTTTGTGCGATATTTTCGTGACATTTGGGCGTATTCTAACCAAACGGGTGGGGCTACAACGTTCATATTTTACATGGACATTAAGGTTATGGTGATGTAGTATCTTTTGGAAGAACAAGTTAAAAAAGTTAAACAGAATCCATAGAAATAAAGGATTTAATATAAGTTTTTTGAGGTATATAATAATAATACCAAGTAACAATAGAAACTTGACAACAATCACCTACAATGCGATCTAAAAGCACTTGCAAAAGTAAAGAGATCCCACGCAAACTAAAAACTTACAAAAAAGCTCATCCATCAACGCGACTAAAAGATCGTTTGCGAAGCGGCCTCATTGTAGCATATCAATTAACCCCAAGAAACCACGCCTACTACTAGTCGCGTCTCTTAGTTTGTTGTCACTACTATGGCAACTACTTCTACAGTATTTTTCACCTATGAGTTGGCAGCACAAACATTGCAAAAAAAGTGAATTGAAGCCATGCCTGAAGATAGAAGACTTGAGAAAAATCAGTAATCATGAATAGTAAAATCCGTGATCTAATAACTGGCATTTTGTAAACTTAAAATAGTAGTAAAAAAAAAAAAAAAAAAAAAATCAGTGATCTAGAAAAATACATATTTTAAAGAAACAAACATTATTTTAAGTTCAATGTTTGTTGTTCTATTCCTATGAACTTTAAAAAGGGAGGTGTCACAAACCGATGTGTCTACATAGGCCTACTGTCAGTGTCAATTGACTGGATATTGCTTAACGTCTCATATTTATGCAACTTGGCTAATCGAGACGAAGGGAGGGACGTAAAAGGTGACGCGGGGGGACAAAGGGTGGACAGGCCTGTGCTGGTCAGAACCAGCCACAAGCGTATGGGGAGTTTCCCCACGTCGTGGTCGTCTACGTCTGTGTCATCATTTGTCCGTGTTGTATTTGTCGTCGCCGTCGGGGAGGTAGTCAAAGGGAAGGGGAAAGTTCCTCGACGACGACCCAGAGCTCGCCATTCGTTTCAGGGAGAAAAACTCCCCTAATCACGGGCCAAACCACGAGAAGGTCTCAAGCTGGAATTTGATGGCCCAATTGGATATTGCTCAACGTCTCATATTTATGCAACTTGGCTAATTGAGAAGAAGGGTGGGACGTAACGGATGACGCGGGGGGGACAGGTCTGAGCTGGTCAGAACCAGCCACAAGTGTATGGGGAGGGCAGGGGTTCCCCCAAGTCGTGGTCGTCTCCGTCTGTGTCATCATCCGTCCGTGTTGTCATTGTCGTCGCCGTCGGGGAGGTAGTCAAAGGGAAGGGGAAAGTTCCCCGACGACGACCCAGAGCTCGCCATTAGTTTCAGGGAGAAAAACTCCCCTGATCACGGGCCAAACCACGAGAAGGTTGCGAGTTGGAATTTGTGCCAGTACCGGGTTTATACCTCCCTTTTCATCATCATGCATTGCTGTTAATCATCAGTTCCACACTATAAAATGGCGTAATATGCTCTATGTGGCCAATTCATAAATGTAAGTATAAATATAAATTAAATGGATAACTAGACAAAAACAAAAACCCCAGCACGGCAACCGAGGACCCTCGTGGTGTGTCGAGGCTGTTATCTCGCACGGAATACAATCTTAACACTGACCAGACATAAACTATACAACCTGTGCTGAACTGACAGACCTCAACACTGAGACCACAAACGCTTAACCGAGTAGCAAGGCAGAGTATGCAGTGAACACAACCTCACAGTCTGGACAGAACCGACATCCTCTTCAAGGTAACAAACATTAAACTAATCATATTCTGTACAAGTAACGCCATCTACTACTGCCATGTGGAGTCCGAACAAGAACAGAACGAAGAGAGGAGACAAAACACGTCCGCCTGTGACAAGAACAACCAACCGACTGCGAGGCTCGCAGTCGCAGTTGCAGTGCGAGCAGTGCGAGCAAGGCTGCGGCCACTGCACTGTGTACTAACAAAAGGTGCGGGGCGGCGAGGTCATATCGATGTTGCACGTCAAATGCATTGAAATTATTTAAAATCGTTTAGATGACGGTAGCACGTGAACTCCACGATGTTTTATAATCGGTTGTGAGCGAAATATAAATATGTAGTGAGGTTCATCGAGACGATGCTATATTTTTGCAGATATTATCAATCCATGGTTTTACAGGTATTATGGACCAGCTATGACACGACGCATGTCACGTAGATAGTAGATCATAGTACGCGTGGATATATTGGCCCCCGAGTTTAATCGACAGTGACTGGCAGAGGTTCATAGATTCAAAGTGTCGGAATATCCTCTTGTTTTTTGTTTTTTCAAGCAGGTTTTATTGGGTAAAACCCACCGGGTTTCACTGGGCTAAACAGTGTAGAGGCGAGACAGACCTATCGGGTCCCGATAGGTCTAGCGAGTGAAGGGGAAAGTGGCAATCATCAAGGAAACCACTGAAGGTCGACTCGAAGAGCGATGCGGAGCCGGCCGGTTTTATAAATAGTAAACGCTCAATTAATAGTATCTTTACCAACCCGAAGGAGGAACTCTTGGCTGAGGACGAGGCGGACGCATTTCATAATAGTAAATTTCCTAAATGTCCGGAATGTGTAGTGGGGATTGGTGGGGTAGTGACGAAGGCCTAGGCAAGTGCATCCATACTAAACTGGGCCTAGGCCTACGAATAGGTTTAGGCTGGGCCTAGGCTAGGCCTAGCTTAGTTTTCCAAAGCTATCTAGTAGGCCCTCGGCCTAGGCCTAGCTAAGTGCATCCTAAACTAAACTGGGCAGTGGGCCTAGCCTAGCTAGGCCTAGGAATAGGTCTAAGCCTAGGGCTACCTAGTTTTCTAAAGTCATCTAGGCCTAGCCAAGTGCATCCAACTAACTTAAGTTTTTAAAGGCCTAGGCCTACCCTACACACCTTGAACTAAACTTAGGGCCTAGCCAAGTTTTCCAAAGTCACGTACCACACTACAATGTGTTGTAATTCTGTTACAGGGGCTGGTGATCTACCAACTGCAAACTGGATGCGTACAAAATATGTTGGCAAAATTGCTGAAGTAAGGCAAGAGAAAATCAAAGCGGCTTTGCAAGATTACCGATCGTAATTTTATGTGAAGAAACTACGGACAGAATGGGGCGCTGTGTTTTCATTGTCCTACTCCGGCCTTTGTTTGGCAACAGAGACCAGAAAGCTTATGTTGGCGGGGTTAAAGTCCTTAACAACGCAAATGCGGAAGAGTGTTCTCGAGCCATTCTTCCTGTCATTACTCAGTATAACATTAAATTTGAAAATGTTTACGCTATAATCACCGATTCTGCTCGCTATATGACGGCTTGTGTGAACGCTTTGAGGTTGCCATTTCTGCCGAAAATGGTGCACTCGTGGGGCCCCAAAAAGTCAAATTGTCGAAGCTGTGGTCCCCCCTTCTCCAAAAAAAACACATGTGAACGCAAGCAAAGTCACTTTTCTTAAACATCGCAAAAAAAAAACACGATACATTTTTTTTTAAAAACAAATATGGGAAAAATGATAAAAAGGCGTTTTTTTCCCCTCGCCGGTAATGACGAGATAAAATTCGGGTTCCTTTCCGGGAGACATTGGAAAATACATGGAAGATTGTGATTTACCAAAGATAACTTTGACGGGGGTGGCAGTGAGTTCAATATTTCAAAATTCTGGCAGGATTGATCTCAACGAAAATTTTCCCCTTTAAATTCCCACGGAACTTGCAAGGTGGAAATTGACAAAATTGGGGGTTTTAAAGGGGTCATCACCCCCATATGCACATAAGCGGCTCAAAAGTTGAAATTACTAACCAGTTTTGGGTGGGGTTTTAAAATGGAATTTGGGAATCTACAACTAAACAAATATCAAAAAAGCGAACTGTTTTTGAAAGTCGGCAATGCGCCAACATTGTTGCCGTCGGACCCAAAGGCAAGTCTAAAACTGGCGTCTTTAAATTGCTGAAGAACCCCGGAAAAACTTTCCCAAAAATCTGGGAAAAAATGTTTGACGCAGAACTTGGAACAAATAAATTTTGGCCCTAATTGGTTTTCCGCCAAGAGATTCCCTTATTAGCAGTGTGCCTCCAAGGATCTTTTGAAGGCTACGCAGAGAAGAAGAGAATATAAACATTGTTGAGTTCTTTGGGGCTGAGATTGGATCCCCCCAACCTTCGTTAAAGGATGTTTGAAAACCCTATGGATTCCTGCTCAATGTAATTGGGAAAACAGTTTTTTCTCGCATGGGAAATGTATTACTGTTTTTCAAACAATTTAAAGGGGCCGAGAAGGAGATAATGTTTCTTGTTTTTTGGAAAAATTTTCAAAATGAACGTAAAAGTACAAAAAACCATTAGGCGTAGGCCCTTGAATTTAGAAATTTTTAAACAATAAATAAAATTTGAATGTTCCCTTTTTTAAAAACGTGAAATTTTTTTTTTTATTACCGTTTTTTAAATAGCAAAAATGTTGCACTTTTTTGTTTGATGACAAAAATAATTACCCCTTTTTTATTTTTTTTATATGACAAATTCTCCCTTTTATTTCCACAAAATTTTGGCCCTATATTTTAAATAGTGTTCAAACAAAGAGAATTTGCAACCATACACAGGGAATTGGGTTTAAAACAAAAACCCAAGAAAAGAAACGGGTACCTCCTTTGGGGACAAGGCCTATCCCACACAAACCTGACCTTTCCAAAAAAAAAACATAAAACCCCCCAAGCGTACGACAAACAGCCCCGGCCCAAACTTAACATAAACGTTTCCCTGAAAAGCGGGAGGGAAAAAAAGTGAAACAACCTCCCAGCCTGGAAGAACAGAAAATCTCCCGAATTCAAAAAATTTTAAAGAGAAAGATGCGAGAATATGACAGCAAAGTTTGGGTAAAAACAAAAATTTCCGCAGAAAACAAAATGACTCCCTGTACGTGGAGGCTCGACACGAACAGACCGTAGAGCGGAGACAAAACCCCGCCTGCAAAAAGAGCGACAGACCCACTGCGAGTGCCCAGGCTAGGCGCGCTGTTATGAGAAAGGTGTTAGACAAAAGGGGCGGGGCGGCGAGGTCATATCGAGCTGTACGTTAGTCCATTGAAACTCTTCAAAAAAGTGGGTTTATGACAATAGCTCCCCCGCAAACACGACTGTTAAAACGTGAGTAAAAAGTAGTTTAACGCACGTAATTGTGCGATTTTTGTGGGGGGTGGGCAAGTAATTATATTTGTGGTTCCACGACGGGGCAACGTACTATTCAGCGCCTTTTTTCCCATTTCTGTCTTGCTCGTACATAGGAGTCGAGCTACGATTTTGTGTTTTGTCGTACTACCTACTAACTGTAAAAAAAAATATAATACAGTTGAGGTAGCCATTTAAAAAAATTAAAAGCAAATTTTAGTCCGGTTATACCAGTACTCGAAAATTATTTGCAGGCAATTAAAAAATGGTGTGCAAAAAACCCGAGAAAAAATCTTACGAGATAATTAAAAAATTTATATTGGTTTAAACACATGTAATTTTTAAATTTTAATTTTCTGTGGTTAAAGAAGAAAAAATAAAAATAATAATAACTTTAATCATCTTTACTGGTAAGTGCACAAGTATAACCCTTTTAAGAGAAAGTAATAGCCTCTGCATATGGTTAGAAATAAAAACGTGTCCATTTAAAAGAGGGGCTAGATGCTATTATAGTACTGATAGATCAAGGGTAAATTTATCAAAACGTGGTTTTTTTGCATACTTACATAGGGTAGGCTCCTTAAATTAAAAGTACAGTAGGTAAAAATTACATCAAATGAAAGACCCAATTGTTTCAAAACCATTCATTTTTATTTCCAAAAAACGTAGGCTACGCAACCCCAAAGTTTTTTCAGGAAGTTTGAATTAGCGTATTTGATTATGGATGTTTTTTGTATTTTTTCAGGTACCTATGAAAGGGGAAAAACCCCTTTAAAGCCTTTTTGGTCAACAAGTTAAACCCCGGCTTATGAGAGAAGGCAGGCGGCCAAACCAAAAAAGGGCCAGAGTAGGCTACAAAAAAACGCAAGAAGGCCGCTGATGAACAAGAAAATTGCGTAAAAACCCCGGTCAACAAAAGCTCTTAGGGGCACATTAGCAGATACGAAAGCCGGTCCCAAAAAAAAAAGCTCCAACTCACCTGCTTTCCCCCCCGGTGCTACAATGATTACAAGTACACCCAGACGATAGGGGTAGTTCCTACTGCTGTTGCAGCTTTACAGTGGGGCTGCACCATGAGGGGCTGCCACAGGAGTGCTGTTAGTAGCCCACTAAAAAATTATCCATTTAAAAGGCCCTAGGCAAAACATTATTTGAAATAATATAATTTGAGACAGGAAAATTTTCCTACTGGACATAAAGTCCGAAAATACAGTACTTTTGAAAATAGGTAAGCCAAGCAAAAACCTATAAAGTTACGAAAGTTAATTTTTTCATAAAATGTTTAATTGTTAATAAATAAGCCTAAGAGAGGGTTTTGGGGTCGTGGTCAATTAAAAAAAAAGTTTTTTATAAAAAACCATTTAAATTCACACGGTAAACGAGCTGATCTCAAAAACATTTTTTGCCAACTTCCTCGGGTAATCTATTTAATTATTTTTTTAAAAGGAGTTACAGTGTAGGCTTATGCCTAAGTTGGTTAGTGGGGAAGAATCGGAAAAGTTCAAAATCGGTATGGCACACATAAAATTTTTAGTAGAATGAACAAAAACCCCTCTTGCGGAAAATTAGTTGGAAGTCTAGGAGGTGGTAGCTAATTTTTTTTTATTTCCATTGATTTTTCAATAGTAAATAAAAATTTTCTTTCTACAAAGTGCAATGAAGAAAGTTGATTTTTTAAAAGTTTTCCAAGTCGCTGTTCCCCTGCTGATTTTTTTAAAAATAAAAAAAATATTTGTAAATAAGCCCACAAAAATTTTTCCCCCAAAAATTTTTGTTTCAGGAAAAAATCCAAAGCCCAAACCCTGGGAGCCAGGTCCAAATTTCAACATAAAGAACCAAAACGGGGGGGAAATTTAATTTTTATCCAATTTTTAAAAAAGAGAAAACCGAAGAAGCCTTTGCAACACAAGACGAAAAGGGATGGATGGGCAAAAACCAAAATGATAAACAATCACAAAAATTGGGGAAAAAATTTAAATCAGTCACAAAAAGAAAACAGGGAAAAGGAAAAAAAAAAATAAAAAAATGATCAAGTCACAAAAAGTAAACCAAGGAATAAAAAGTTAAAAGAGGAAAATTTGATAAACAAATGGAGGAAGTAAAACAAAGATTAATAAAGTTCTGAAAATGATGACAAAACAAGTGAATGAAATCTAATCGAAAGTCACTCGTGTGGAAGAACAAGTAGAAGTGATTCGAAAAGAATTGACGACATATTTGATCAATAATTGAAATCGTTAACTCAGTGTACCCAGATGGTTGAACAGAATAAAAATGAACAGCAGATAAAGGAATTTGGGGAGAAAATTCAAAAGATAATGAAAAAGTAAATGATACAGATCAACAAGGACTATAATAGTAAAACGAGTTGACAGCCTGAACCAGATGGTAGTGGAGACTAAAAGAGTAAACAAAGAACAAATTCAGAATTTGAAAAAAAGATAATCACGGTTGAACAAACAATAAAAGCTGACGTTACCAAACAGATCCAGGCAAGTGTAGGAGTCACACTTCAAATCACTAAAGGTAAACCCTAGCCTATGAAGTTATTAAAAAGATTGACGTGTTTCAAATCAAATTCATTTCCGTGGACTAGACCTTAATTCTCAAACCAAAAATCTCATCTCAATACTCATTTCGTGGACTATAATAAACAACATTGAACTACATTGAACGTCAACAATTGTATGTAGAATATGGATGAATTAGGTCATGATATAACTAAGAAGTAAGAATGTGCCATATCTAAATTTCAGATTTTCCTACACTGGTAGCTAGTTAGTTAGTTATTAGGGTATAAGGGCACACAACAGACAACACTAAGTTATTAGTGCCAGTGTTCTCTTTTAGAGTGATGTGCTATTTTTTAAATTCTATTATACAGCTTTGTGATTCAGATATTTAAAAACATTGGTTATATTCTCAGATTCATAAGATAAAATTTCTTTTAAATAAAGGTTTTAGTTTAAAACATTCCTCTCGTCCATGTGTTGGGGACATTCTACTAAAATGTGCTTAACAGTTAAAATCTCACCACACTGCGCACATGGGGGTGGGTCTTTGCCTCTTAAAAGGTATCCTTTTGTGGGGTGTGTGTGTCCAATTCGTAGACGGGTCAGAACATCCTCTTCGCGTGGATAAGAGCGCCTTGAATAGATCCAGGGTGTGACATCGTCTTTATTTCACGAAGCTTATCATTATTATTTTGCATGATATGCCATTCTTTTCACCACTTTTCTTTAACTTTGCGTTAAGAATGCTTTAAGATCAGGCGTTACAACTAAATGGCAATCAATTTGTTTTTTGTTACCAGCTTCTTTGGCACTTTGGTCGGCGACATCATTTCCTAAAATACCAGAATGACCAGGCACCCAACAAAAAACTATTGATTTTTGTTTTGCAGCAAGTTTCGACAATATTAGGTGTATTTTACTAATTAATGGGTGTGTAGTGTAAATTTGGCAAATAGCATTTAGTAAACTTAAAGAATCCGTGCACACTAAGAATTTGGAGTCCTTACTATCAAGAGCAAACAGGAGGCTTCGTAGAATTGCATACAGTTCTGCATTGTAGACGCTGTATGTGGAATGGAGTTTAAAGTTGAAGTTGTTGCTCTTCCGTTGTAAAGGCAGAACCGACTGAATTGTTCATTTTTGAACCTTCTGTAAAAATATTTCTGAAATCTTTGTAGTTGTATCGGATTTCGTTGAATAGTGCTTGATATGTTTGTTTGATGGTGGCCTTTTTGTATTTTGAGAGCTGTTTATGCAGCATTGTTTGTTCAGTGTCCAAGGTGGGATTGCCCATTTGATTTATAGAAAACAAGTGGAAGTGTAATGTTTACGGCCTGTAGTAGTTCCAGGGAGCGGATGCCCACCGGTCTGAGGCCTTCAGGCGAACTTCATACCGATTTGAAATATAGGGTCGAAAACGCTTTATAGGCTGGTTTGTAGGATATTCTTTGAATGAGGCGATGTAATTAAGCATTAGTACTTTCTTCTGGAGGGATAGAGATGGTTCTGCAGATTCGCAAAGAAGACTGGTAATAGGGCTCGTACGGAAAGCTCTGTGGATAGTCTTATACCAGTGTGGTGAACAGTATCCAACGTCTTGATATAAGAAGGTCTAGCCGAATCATAAATAAAACTAGCAAATCCAACTTAGAGCGGATAAGGGAGCGATAAAGATGTAACATAGTTGTACAATCAGCTCCCCAATTAGTATTGCTGAGCACTCGTAGGATGTTCAAGGCTTTTTAACACTTGGTTCGTAGCTGTTGGATATGTGCCTCTATGATAACTTTTTATCAAATAACATTCCCAAACATCGTGTTATTTCGGCAAATGGTAAGGCATGGCTTCCCATGTGCAGGTCGGGATAAAGAATTAATCCACGGAGAAGGCTAAATAGCACACATGTGGTTTTTGTGATTGAGAATTTATATCCAGTTTCGTTTGACCATCTCTCAAGGCGCTTTATGTTTAGTTGTAGTTGAACTCAAATACGAAGCTCGGAAGTAAATGGAAAAATCATCTACAAAAAGTGATGATTTGACTGGCTTTTTTATATGTGAAGTAATACTGTTGATGGATATGGCGTAACATATGACACTTAGAACTGATCCTTATGGGACTCCAGGATAAAATATTTCCAATTCGAACCCTAAAAATTCTTTCAGATAAAAAGCTTGAAATAAAAATAGGCAGGTGCCCTTTAAAGCCCCAGATATGTAAGTTTTTAGAATGACATATCTCCATGCCGTTAATGGAAGATTGGTTGAAAACTGTTTGGGGAAATCGGTCGGGCGCACTTTAAACCAGAGGGCTCTGTTGGTTTAAGATGCTTTCCGAGGGCACCTAACAGATCCAGTGAAGGAACAGATTAATTCGGATGAATACCGACCTTGCCGTAATTCCCGGCGTATGACGTCGCAGCTGCAAGTGCTGGACGTCGGTGTCAACAAGCGTTCAAGGACAGTTTACGTAGACAATATACCGATTGGCTCCTTGCTGGCAACCACGCTCCGACTCCAACCGGAAAAAAAAGAAGCCGACAGTAGCTCTCCTCGGACAATGGATTCTCAGTGCATGGGAAGGCATTTCTGCTCTCTCTATCGTGCATTTATTAAAAAAATGCTGCGTTTCAAACGCTATGGATGGGACTGAAGACAATGCTATGGGATTCTGATGACGACGATGATTATCACATAGAAGCAGAGAGTGGAAGCGGAGATGACACAGCGAGTGAGACAGTGCACAGACATTGAAATTGATAGCGATTCTGATCAATAGGCCGTTCCCTACAAGAACATTCCACTGTACTGAGTGGGTCGACTCTAAATATGGATGTATTTTATTAATTTAATTACGTAAATAATGAACTAAAAAGTAAAAACGCGTGTGTAGTGAGACGGCGCAGTGAGTGCGAGATGCTACTGCTACACAATGCTAATGAGCATCACTGGCCAGCTTTACCATCAACATGTCAACAATGGTGTAATTGGACCACTTACATCACTCTTCAGCCGAACACTGATGGGGCATTGGCATAGAAGTCGTCTAAATGCAGTATTTGGTGGTTGCAAGTGGCAATCAATGACTTTCCCTATCTAGACAGGAGACGAAACATCTTATTTACAAGTTTGTCGCAAGGCAAAACAAACATATGGAGACTTCCTTTGGCCATTGAGAGTAACTAATTTACATATGGGGGATATAACCTTCCTGATAGTACTGTTATCGAGGTACATTGATTGATTGTAACACCACTTGCAGAAATTGAAATTGTCGTCGCCGTCGGGGAGGTAGTCAAAGGGAAGGGGAAAGTTCCCAGACGACGACCCAGAGCTCGCCATTAGTTATAGGAAACTCCCCTTTCCACGGGCCAAACCACGAGAAGGTTGCGAGTTGGACTTTGATGGCCCTCCTGATTTGGACTTAAGTCTCCATGCGGTTACACCACCTACAGGAAGGCCAGAACAGAAGGGTACCAGCCAAGTTTAATGGTTGACGTGAGTTTAGGAAGGAGACTGCTCGTCGTCTCTACCTTGCTATGGTCCGACCACAAGTCGACTACGCAAGCTCCATCTGGAACCCCAACGGAAGCCACAAGACAAACACTAGTTATGTTTGAGCGTGTGCAGCAACGGTTCATCAAGCTAGCGTGTGTCAAAATAAATACCCGTATACCACGGACATGACTACCAGTCATTATGCCTTGACAATAACCTTGCAACTTTAGAAGAGTGTTTAACCCTCTCCCTCATATAGTGTACTAAAGCGTAGTAAAATTTCCACCCATCTCCCTCGTATAGCGTAGTAAAGCGTACCTGCATCCTCAATCATCCTTGTGCAGCTATATGTGGTGCAAAAACCCCAACCTTTTGGGCCATATTTTTTGCAACTCTTGGGAATAACGTATTGCTATTAGATGTTTTTTTGGGTGTTGTTTGATCAAAAGAAGGCTGTGTCGCGGGGTAAAACCAAAAAACAATAAAAATGTCGGCTTCCAATAATTGTGAAGCATTTCTGATGGTCTTCGCGTTTCTTTGGAAAATGAGGTTTCCCGATAGTGGGGGAAGTTCGTTTTTCCCAGATGTGAAGACGGGAAAATCTTTCTGATTTTTTTTAGTGCAAATGAACAAGAGACAGTGAAAAGGGGCACAGCAAAAAACGATAATGGGATGGGGTTGGGGGGCCCAGGGTGAAATCTCGATAACGATGTGTGATGAAACAAGAGGAAATGTGAGTGATGTGATCAAACAGAGGATGAGAACGTGGAGGTGGTGATGCCGTGAAAGGAACCGTCGGTTTATATAATAATAAAAATAAAAAAAATAATAATAATAATAATAAAAATAATAAAAATAATAATAATAGTTCGTAAATTTAAACTGAATGATACTTCGAGTTCCGAGACGCTTCCATCCTGACATGGTTTTCGTGTTCCCATAGCCCGAGGCAAAGCTAGGATGGCGACAAAAAAAATGGGCCACGACCGTCCCCCCCCCGAAAAAAAAATACTACAAAAAATATTAAAATTTTATAATACTTTTTTTAGTTAGATTAAGACAAAAGTAATAATTTTTAAAAATAGGTACACATGAAGTACTGAGTAAGTCCGTACAACATGTTAGCCCCGGGTTTTTAAACCGGTTTGTATGAAAAATACACCCAATAAAAAAATAAAATAAAAAAAAAAAAAAAATAATAAATAAATAAAATTAATAATAATAATAACACACAATTTTATCAGATTACACAAAAGACGAACTATATTTGCAGACGTTCATGGGGCAATTTATTGTGCCCGTAGCGTGGTTAGATTTTTGGGCTTAAAGGAAAAATCTGCAACCTTAAAGACAAAACGGAGAAAAAAAAGTACAAAAGGGGAAAAAGCGACTGTTGGGAAATCGTTGAGCTTGGGAAAGTATCGGTCGACGGGAACAATCCCGAATGGAAATCGATCAAAAAATGTGATAAATACGCAAAAAATTTGAAAGATTAAAGGGTTCCGAAAAGCATAAAAACATTTAAAACGTCTTCACGATATTTGGATACACTTAAACAAAAATATGCTCTAGCAAAGAGAAAAAAAAGATAAAAAAAAATGAAATTAGAAAAAAACAAACCGAATTTTTAAAAAAAGGAAAAACATTTTTCCCAAAAAACTATTAGTACGAAGAAATAATGGGAAAAGGGAACACCAACTAAACGAGATAGAAGAGTTTTGGACGGAATTTGGGGGAAAACCCGGGTAGCACACAACCGGGATGCACAAGGGTTTTCAAGATGAAAGCAGGATGAGCATATAATGAGATAGATTCGAAGGGTATAAATTGATAAAATTAAAGTGACAATCATGTACACATAGTTTGGGAAAGCACCAGGTAATGATAATTTTAAAAATTTTGGTATAGAAATTCAACTACTCACAATAAATAAAAAATGTCTCAACGAGTTTATAAATGGGTTAAAGAAAAACCCGAATTCTTTACTAAAGGGATAACCTTCTAAAACCCAAAAGGACAAGACACGAAGAACCCAAGTAAATTCGCCAATTTACATGTCTACCAACTATATATAAAATATTGATTTCATGATAAAAAAATAAAGTATAAAATCTTTCGAAAAACACAATATCATGGCCGGGAAAAAAAAGATGCTGTAAAAAAACTCCAGGGAGTAAAAAAAAACTTATTTTGACTCTACTGTAAAAATCAGGCACACAATAAAAAAAAGGAATATTCACGTAAACTACTTTGACTACAAAAAGCCTTTGATCAAACCACACACAGGCTTATTCAGATTTTACAAATATAAAAAATAAAACCCAAAAATTTGAAAATTTTTTGAGACAGAAAAGGAAAAATGGGAAAAACACAAAAACAAATATGAAAAACCAGCGATAATACAGATCCAATAAAAATTTAAAACGTGGCATTTTCCAGGTGACTCTTTTAAGTGCATTTTTTGGTTGTTGTATTAAACCCACTGTAAAATATGTTTAAGAATCGAATAGGTTTAAAAAATTAAGGAAAATAATGGGTATGTCCACAATTTCCCCACCTATTCTACAGGGATACTAAAGTTGTATGCATAAAATTTTTGCTCAACAAACAGTCTAGTAAAATAAAACATTAAAATTTGTCAAGATATCTGCATGGGGGTTGGAGTAGAAAAATGTAGACGCTAATATTAAAAAGGGGAAAGGTTACACAAGCAGAAGAGTTCCAGCAGATGAGGAAATAGGATTGGAATAATGGACGAAAAAACGATTTATAAAAAATTTTTAGGTTCCCCAAAAAGCGCCAATTGAAACAAAAAATTTTAGAAAGCAAATTGAAAAATACATACAAAAAAACGACTAAAGCTATCCTAAGCAACTAAACGGTAAAAAAAAGATACAGCAATAATACTTTCTGTACCAGTACGACATTTCATTCGGAATCTTTAAAGGGACGCAGAAGACATCCCCCGCGTTGGAAAAATTAACTCGTACTACACTTCCAAACACAGAATACATCATCCCAAATCAGCAAAAGAGAGTTACATTTTAAGAGAAAAAGGATGCGGGGCCCAATTGATTGAAAAAATAAAATTTTTAAAAAAATAGAATTTTAAGAAAAATTTTTTACAAAGAGCCCCCCCCTCCACATTCAAGGGGTTAGTGCTACGACAAAAAATTAAACCCCCCCCATCTAGCAAACGAAAAAGTCAATCTAAAGGGAAACTCATAAAATACGCTTTAAAAAAGTTCGTCCTCAGAAAAGACCCACACAAGGACATTATGATGAAAAACACAAAGGTCCGTAGATATTAAAGCATTAAAAAGGTGGGGAACAAGGGGAACTATTTTGGGGAAACAAAGGTTTATGAGGCTATTCAAGAAGAGTGATTGCGACGAACAATTATAAAAAAAACTAATACAAGATGGACAGTAAAGATCAATGTCGAAAATGTGTGCAAAGGGGGGAAACAATCGAACACATCATTCCGGGCAATCATATGTCAAACGGATTACCTCTACAGAATAACCAAGTAGTAACCCTTTTCATCAAAACTAGCAACAAATACAACCTCATTTACACACACACACCTTTCACAAATACAAACCAGAGAAATATAGGGGTAGTAAAGATTCAAATATATTCGACCGCCCCCATTTTTAAAAAGACCCCAAAAGATCATCCAACAGACCCGGGTTTAAAAATAATTGACAAGAAGAAAAAAAAACACCCTTATCGACGTTTTCTATCCATTTTCCAAAAGTCGAGCCACGGAAGAAAAAAATTTAAAAATATAGTGAACTTTCAAATTTAGATCAAGAAATGTGGAAAAAGAAAAGGTAAATACAAAACCCCTTCATTATATCACCAACGGATCATACCCAAGAAGCTACATGAAAAAATTAAACAACTAGATCATCAACCCCAATTATACATCGAACTCAAAAGGGAGTAATACTCAACACGGTAGAATAGTTTTGTAAATTTCAAACTAAAATGATACTTCGAGATTTCGAACAGTCCTCCTGACATGGTTTTTGTGGGTTTCCAATCCGAAGAGCAAAAGCAGGATTCGACAGAAAAGGCACGACCGTAACAGCAGAAAAAAAACATCATCTACAAACAATATTGAATTTATAAATACTTATTTTTGTTAGAGTTAAGACAAAAGTAAAATGTATGTAATAGGTACACAGGGAAATATTGACGTAAGTCCGTACAACATGTTGCCCGGTTTTAACCGAGTTTTTAGAAATCATCCCAAAAAAATAATAAAATACTGTGTAAATAATATTGTAAGGGGTTTTTCTATGAACCTTTTTTTCAGTTTAAATTATTTCGTCAAAAGTTGTTTCTATTTGGGGTAAAAAAAAACTGATAAAAATTTTTGTTAATCCCTATTTTTATGTTAATTTTGTGGTCAAAAGGTTTCTCTTAAACAGTTGATCCCACGGTATTTTTTACATGCAAAATTTTCTTTTCAAATTTCCGTGATTGGTGGGTCATAGCAATTACTTTTGGGGTTTACCATTATCCTCTATCAAATTTTTTGGTTCATTAGAAAAAACAATATTTATTGGCTATGTTCAAAATTTTTACAAAACTTTCTCTCCCTATATAGGCCTTAAAGATATAATTTTATACAAATTTTAAAGTATCAAAATTTAAATTTTTTCTAACTCTTTCGAATGTATTTTTGTATTTTTGTCGATACGTAATCGATGTGATAAAAAATCCTAAAAAAAAGACAGGAATTTACTAATTTTATTAAATTTTTAAATTTTATTATCCCGACCCCGAGTTTTGGGGTTTGTTAGTAGCATCCATCTGAATGTGACCTTTAACAAAAACTTCCGAGTGATTTAACCCAGTTTCGGTTGCCCCTCAAAAGTGCGTTCGACTTATGACATTTTATTCTAGTACGTACAACCCTCTGAATAAATTTTTCGTTCAAATTCGTTTAACCACAAAAAATGTTTTTCTCAAAAGCACGCAGCGTAAGCCTAGGGTCTAAGACCGCCGATCTACAAGAAAATGCTCCCACACGATATTAAACTAAAGGTTTCTAGAAACCACACGTGGAAACCTTAAATTTTAAAATCGGGTCCTTTCATTACCAAACTCTATTCAACACGTACTAATCCCTATTCGTCACAATTTACCTGAGATTCCTTTTTGCTTTTCAAATTAGTTATTGAAAACGCAAAAACGCGTTTTTACTGGACCCAAAAACCCCAACGCATCCCAATAGTCTTGGGTGCGGCGTCTAACAAAAACCTAGATATACATGCTTTTTTTTATCTGTAGTTAAAATACCGTTTCCCATGGCCAAAGTTCGCGCGCCAATGTGTCAGCGCCGATAGGTTGGTTTGGGCGGTTTAATTTTAAATTACCCTGCAGAATTAGTGTGTAAAGTATGGGTCGCTCAATTGCGATTTTTTTTATTAGGTGGTGGCCCCTTTTTTTGGGGCAAAAAGGCTTTTGGTTTTTCCCCCGCAATAAAAAAAATTGTTGGGGGGGGAAAAAAGGGGGGGGGGGTGAATTTTTTTTTTCATGTTGTAATTTACACGGTTTTTGGGAATTGGAAAAAGGGC